>BGZK01001874.1:0-98083 GCA_005406025.1 Eumeta japonica
CTGTATTGAGCAATAGTTTTTTCCTCGCAACCCCGCGATGTGCTTAAATTGTATGCTCTTGAAATTAACATCTATTTCATCACTCATATTCTTTCAGCCAAGGCCCGAATACCGACCGAATAGCGACCGAGATTCAAGCTCGGATCCCAAGGCCGTTGAATGCCGGCATCCTTCAGAGTTATATACGAAATGTTTAGTTTTACGATGATCTGGAGAGCTAAGTTTAAGTAACTTAAAATACGTGTGCGACACTACTTGGAGCAGGGTAATGGCGTTTTGCTTTACAAGACACAATCCCAATCACATCCAGAGTAGCATTGTCATCTCTGGGCCGGGACATCTCCATATTGACTCATGCCTCTAGACCGCATCAAATGTCGAGTGTCTCGACGTTTGATTTGTCCTCGAATCATCAAGGTCGGTAGCTGACTAACTCGACTCGTTGGCTTTGAATAGAGATATCGAATCTTTGTACATGCTCTATTTATGGAAAGTGATTTGTAAATTTTTTCACACGTTATTTTACTTCTGAATTGTTATCGTTTCGCTCTCCGGTAGTACCATCATTACCATCTTGATGATTATGATACTTCCATACTTTCCGTTCTTCCGGTAATTTCGGTTACCATACTTCCGGATTCCAGTTCCGCATTCCACCATCGTACGATTCATGCGCAATTTGCTGTCATGTACGATAAAACATTATGATGATCTACCATCTACAATATTCCTTATCGACTACAACATGGGAATGTTAAAAAAATGGTTATTCCCGATTAATATGTCGGCAACACCCTAGTCATTCCCTTGAGCTTGTAAGTGTCTATGGTGCCGATAATAATCGCCTACTCCCTAGTGGCCCACATGCACGTTTGCCCTTTAAAAAAAACCTATAAAAAATGCGCCTATATCAACGTACACGTGATAGAAGTCAAACTTCTTAAAATTAAAAATGTCGTTATTGAAAAAAATTTAATAGTTTGAATAGTCTTACATAATAACGCTTCACGTTTATAATCAAATAATCACAGGACACAAACGTAAAATATTTAAATACTCGCACACAATGATAAATATTAATGACATAACAAGTGATATCTCAGCTGTTTATATGTAGCGTCTGACGCATACATCTACGACGCGCGCATGCGCGACCCTAGCTTATTATATCATTATATATATATGTACTTTGTTCTCTTTTCTTCCACCCCCATGACGTTAGAATGTATACCGCTGTTTCTCATTCTCTCTACATTGTATCTTTCTTCTCAACTGATGTAACGTGATGCATCCTTAAAATCTCACTTTCAATTCTCGTTCAATTTGCATATTATCGAATTATCATCTAGTAAGTTTCTTTTCAAAAGTTTACAACATTTTCTCCCTCTTATAATATACACGGGATGCATATGTCCGTTCCTGAATATTTAGATAACCGATCTACATGCACGATTTCTTTATCTCTTGTACTCGTAGACAGCAATGCACTTTTGAAATTTTAAAATTATTTGTAGAATTTGTGAATTATAGAGTCAAAAATATTTTATCCAAGATCAAAAATCATTTTTTCTTCCATAACTTGAATATACAATCATTATAGCAATGTAATGAAAATAACGAAAAATTTAAAAAAAATTCGTAAATGTTATTTTAATTTGTGATAATAAATATTTATTTTTGTAATTCATAAGTAAGTACATTTTCATAGCAATCGACCAAAGAGATGAGAAGAACTACAACATTTCGAGAAGATATTTAAAAATTCTACAATTCCAATTGCAATTTTAAATATTATTTTTTCAGTGTCTATTTCTAGCATATTAATATTCACAATCTTATAGGAAAAATGAACGGTTTACAAAAAAGTAAGTATTAGATTTTCGATAAATCCACTCCTTCAAAAGTTATTGGAGGTTTAGTGCTTAATTCGTGATTTTTTGAACTTCTTTGCAATTTCATAGTGAAAGTATCAAAATTTTTCAAAAAAGTTGCTTAAAATAATTTTATGTATAATAATTTTTCAAAACATCATGTTATAAATTTTTTTAGCAACTTATGATTTTTTAAAGCTGTCACTCTCATCCCCTAGCTTCTATTCACTCTATCTCGGTTGATTTTGATAATAGCGAAAAAATAAAGATACCATTTTTTTGTAAAATTTGGTGCTGTGCAACTTTCATTTCAAGTTTATTTTTTAATCAATACCGTTTACCCAGAATTAAAGAAAAAAAAGAGCTTTTCTTTTTTTTATTTGCTTCTCGGGGATGATTAAAAAAAACTTACTCGGTTCGTTTTTACATCTTTCAAAGTAACTTATATCAAAAATTCAAGCTTTTATCTCAAATTTTGATTAAAAGGCCTTTTTTCTTGGACTACATGTTCGATGCTGTATGTGATATCATTAATCACCGTGACAACTTTATAAAGTCCCTCTCATTTAGGTTACAGTTTTTCGACGACTTTCCCACTACTTCGAGTTGGCTTGTGCTTACCTTTCTCATCTTCACCTATTCTTGGAGTGGAGCTTGCTTAACATATCGGAAGACTTATTTTTGAGGCTGTCCCTTTGTCAGCAGGTTTATTCCAGAGTCTGTTCACGAGTTCCGTGCTGCTTTCTGTACATCTGCTACTTACTGAGCCTGCTTTCTGAATTTCAAGAGCAAGATACTTAAACCGAGAACCGGAGCTGTCGAGACTGTCGGAAGATCAGCGACCCTCGCCAACTCGCCATTGTCCACCTGCTGAGCCGCAGTCTGACTCTGCATTACATTTCCTTTCTGTCAACCTTTCGATATCTCAAATCTATTTTATAGTAAGTGTTAAGATATATCACAAGCATGCAAGCGTGTAAAAAACAGAAGCTATATATTCAGTAACACTGAAACAATAACTAATATTACGGAACCATTTTAATAATTAAATACTCTATCCTCGCCCTACATCATTCCAAGTTAAAGAACGGGGTACTAAAGAACAATTTATTTTTTTGTTTGTAATCGGTCCCATCTTAGCGCGTACCCGTGCTAAATTCGTGCAACGGAAAATAGGGTTCGCCCAAAACGATCATTACTCATTACTCCAGAAGCGTTATCTGGTACATAAAAACGGTGGTGTGTACCATTTCGAAGACCAACTTTCAAATTTCACCTCGATATTCCACTTTTCGTATCTCCAAAATTATCGGTTCACGGACGAGGCGACGTATCGGCAAAAAAATTACTCGCTTTACAGGTCAATATGTTTGCGTCGCTCGGCAACTGGACCGTTTTCACGATGAATTAAGCGAGCTTGTTTCGGCACAGCTTACCGGAATTTTTCCTTAGATTTCCCAGTATATAGGATCTTTATTGCATAACAATTGTATGATTTACAGACATACGACTGTTCACATTTACCTTGAAGGCTCGCATGCCCGCAGTTTTGACAAGCGCTGTTATAAAGTGGAGGAATGAGAAATCGAGATATTTCCAAATTTCGTAATAAAAAAAAAACATAAAATTCAATATTTTGAAATCAACCCAAGGACGTCGCCACCCACTAATGAGAATCGTTATTTTAACGCTACGCAATCTCATCACTGCCTCCTACCAAATGTAATCCTGCATCTGCGCCTGTCCTCTGTAATAATAACTACGCCGATGGAGTGTATATATCTATAACGCTAACAATAAGACTACGCCGGCGCGGAACTCCATAAAATTTACATCTTTTATAATCGTAAATTACTCCCTTTTAGATTTTCCTTTCACAAAAATCCGCATGAAAATTCATTTGAGAGCTCCCAATCTATCGGCCGACACTTATTTACATTGTTCCCCTGAAAAGGCAGACGGCTGCGGACGCGGATTGCTGAAATACTGCAAAAGGCCGCAAACTGACTGAAAAATAAACGATCCCTCAATAATATCACACGCTGATTGCCAACGGTATTCGGTGTTCTTCAACGCAATGTTATTGTTTAAATAATAAATAGAATTGACAGGATTAACTAGCCGGATTTTCATTTTTCTTTTTTTTTACATAAAATAGAAGTAGTTATGCAACTACTTCAATCGCAAGCCGGATCACGATTTCGATATTTATTTTAATTGTGATCCGGATCCCAGTCCCCAATTTGATCCTTACCTAAGTCGCTGTGCTGACCCGCTTTTGATCACACTTGCATCAACTAATTGAATAATTTAAATAATGTGCACTTATTTACAAAACTTCCTACCGCAATCTCGTCTTGAAACTCAAGACAACCAGCTGTTTTTTTCTCCTTCAGTTTGTTTATCTTTTTTCGATTTATTGCATGAATAACTTTTCTTTTGTAATTTAAGCTATCATAACACTAGAATGATGAAGAACCATAAAATCCCACAAACCATAAATTCTAGACCGGTATTTGATTCCGAATACAAAAAAAATTAGTCAAATAATATTTTTAATTCATAGTTCTATAAGCGCGTTAAGAAAAAAACGGCAGAGAATATTTTAGAAAGTCGCTAAATGTGCGCGCACTTATCAAAATTTTAACACCATGAAGTTAATCATTAAATAGCATGTTGGCTGACTTTTCACTGTACACATCTCCCACAATTATATTGATCCAGATTTGCATGTGTTCTAGCCGTTTTAATATATGTTATCTTTATAAACTTATAAAAACATATCTGCACATATAAGGTATTTAGAAAAAATATTTAATACTTATTAAAAATAATTGGTAGTTATTTTTAATTATCAATTATTTTCTGTAACGTCCGAGAAGTGTAAGTTCTAATGCGTGTACATGAATAATTTTATTGTTTTAAATACAAGATAAGAAAACTAATAATTGTTATTTTGACCTCAATCAGTTTGACGTAAATCTAAAATTTTTATTTAACACGAGACCGATACACTTTATCTTCACCTTTAGTCCAATATTTCAGGCCATCGTATACCAAAAGCGACCCTGTATTACTTCAATTCATTTATTACTTCAATTATCTACTTCAAGCAATCGAGAAACAATGTGTTACCACAAAGGTTGTGTTTTGTCCGATTCTCGCACGATCCACTGAAAATAACTCCGTAAATGGTTAACTTATTCTTTCTCCTTCAATCATAATATCTCATATAACAAAGTCTCGGCCATTCGTATCCCGCCATAATATTGCTTTAGAGTCAAACGGCTTTCTTTCTTCTTATTCGAATTCATTTTTATGCCGTAACGAAGCGTAATTTTCCTTGGAGAGGACGATGATAAAAATCCGATCTTGGATCGAGGGCTCCATTATCATATGATTAGTATGACGACCATATTATTAGTATTTATACGAAAACAGGTAACGCCGACCGACTTACTGATATCGACTGTGCGTCGGTGTGTAAAACGAATAATAATGTTTCTTTTTAAGATTTCGCCCCTCGATAAAGGAGTACTTTCAAAAATTTGAAGCAAACCAGAGAACAGCAGTTAAGCTATCAGTCGGTATATGGAGGCCTGCTAAGATACGCGAAATTAAATAATGAGATTGTGTTTCGATGTTTATAAAATTTATGTCTAGCATCTGTATCGAGATCTAAACGAATATCGTAGTTGGAATCGAGAGCGTAAGATCGAAGGTGGGATTCGTTTTGAACTGGAATCGTCATCTAAGACCTATCGTCATCTAAAGTTACAATTGAATTCTAAGCGCAAAGGCAATAAGTCAGTATCATCTGAAGATTGCCTTACGGCTAAACCTCTCTACTGACAAATACCTCGAAAGATCGGTCTTTCTGTTCCGCCCTAGTCGCGCTTACACTGCAGGTGGCAAGTCGCTCGCTGTCTCTCCCACGGCTGTAAGGTTACGGCTGGTGGCGACTTAACCATCTGAGCAGACTTCCACCGCCGTGATATACCAGCCTCTCATTACGGCAACAAAACACTTTCAGCCTGGCCGGCTTTTGTTATCTCGTCACCTTCTCCAACGTCGTCTGCTACACCGTAGCGGTCAGGTTGCGTTCGGAATTGACTATTTTTAGATGAGTATCATCCTAAATTCTTCAACTTTTGTCACATGCCTTTATAAATGTTGTATTCGGGGCGAAAATATAATACTAAATTAGAACTTATCATTTTATTTATAAAGTTTGTTTTTTCTTTATAGCGTATTTTAGGAGCAAACGAGCAGAAGACCCATCAGAGAGTAAGTGGTCACCACAGTACATAGACTTTCGTAATCCCAGAGGAGTCCCCGTTACATTGTCATCTCTTAGAAGAAAATAGCATCTATTGAAGGGGGATCGATAGTTTTGTATTTCACCGAGTCGGCTCGTTTTTATGTTGCAGCCAAGTTGACCACAATATATGGCTCTACCGTACTATTTTTTTTTAATTCTACCTACAATTTATATTCGAGCATACAAGGTCACCTAAGACTCATTCTCTTTACTTCTTACTTAACTGTAACCAAGTAAATCAATTGTTAAACCTGATTAAAACATTTATAGATCAGAATATAAACAATTATTTTCTTATAATTACAATAAAGTTTGTTTTTTACTTACTTACTTATTAAGGATCATATTTTGTTTCCGTGCACTTAGGATCCTTTTTAGAAATCCGTAACCCAAGACGAAAAGAAACGCTTGTGGTTTCCTCCTTGCCTATCTACCTGTATTATAACACTGTCGTTTTTACATCGATTCTCATGTAATTGTACATACAATATGTGTTTTATGTGAACCGCCACGCAACTATATGAAGATATTACACAAAAAAGTAAGCTAAGGGCTTTTACTTATGCGAAATTGGAGAATATTTTTTTTAAATTCCACTACCTTACGTAGCATGCCGTCGGATAGACAGGTTTTAGAAAATACAATAAAAATCTTGGGATAAAATTTTCTCTGTAATGTTAAATTTGCGATTTATTATATTTTAAAACCGCAAAATTTCGGTCTCCTCTCCGCTTTTTAAATCATGCGATCTAGAAATCTAAGAAAAATCTCCGTAACAGAGCTTTGTACACAAATTCAATGAAGGTCGTTTGGAATAAACACCGTTTAGAACTTTTTGACTTGTCCATAATTTTTCATTGTTAACAGTTAAGATCTAATTACCAGCCGATATGGCTACAAATATTCATTTTAACAGAACAACCACTCAAACACATATTTTAACTTATATTAGTGTAGATCAAATATTTCAAATGTTGAATGGGTGATTCAATACCTGTTCGATTCATACTTATTTCAATTTCATATTTTACTTTATTTCGTTCGTTACAGCACGAAATAACATGAGTTCGACTGCCACCTTGGATCTTTTTTGTTTTCGTGATAGTTAATGCGAAGTTTAATAGTTTAAGTTTTAATAACTGAGGAACTTACGTTAAAATAGTAATCGTTCTATATCCCTACCATATCCTTCAAACTGCCTCAGTATTCGGACCTGCATATTTCAATTAACCTGCGTATCATCAAACTAAAGCAAAATTGAAATGACAGCAACTTCTACTCGAGTAAACTCTACCGTGAACTACTTTAGTATTAGTTTAGTTTAATGAGGTCTTCGTTGTCACTTCCACAGTATCGATTAAAGTTGAGATCAATATTCATTGATGTCGACTTCAATCAATACTGTGGCATATTTTCGACTAGCTTTCGCCCACGACTCCGTCCGAAATTGAACACCTAGTTAATTTGAATAAACTAATTAATGTTATTGTCATCCATACTCTCAAACGTGCTTCTGCCTTCGATTTCCATCCCAGCACAGCTTTTAATTCTGATTGTAATCTCAGTTCAGATTCTGGTTCTGTCGAAAATATATACATAAAGTAAAAAATATGGCAATGAAAGAACATAAAAACTATTCTATGTGTTACTCCGATGTCTAACTATTACCATGTAAAATTATATCCTAACTTATCCAGTAATCCTTGCAGAGTTCACAAACAAATGCACATACAGATAATAGTTTTAAAAACCGTTAAAATGTATTCAGTCAATGTTTCTTTTCTCTATAGATTTTCTCTTTTCCATAATTTTCCTGATAGCTTTTCTCAGACATCTTCAATGTAAAGATTTTATCTCTCTACTATTTTCTTTATTAATTAAGATACGTAAATGACAAACAATATTATAACAATATTACGTCCTTGTTTATTTTGGTATCAAAAAACAAGGTAAAATATAAGTGAACTATGCAACTTCTATCATAAGCCTATGGTACTTCTGTATGGCATTACTTCGTTTTTGATGAAACATTCTAGAGATGACTTTTATTTTTGTTATTTAGGGTTCCTTACGGATATTTACTACTAAGTCAACGTCGTCCGACTATCTGTCTCTCTATGTTTTTATATATAGTTTTAAAAGGCTATATATAACAAGTAGATTTTTATACTGAATATATCTTATTATGGCCAATATCCCAGAAAACAAAATAAATTAAGGTGTATGGAGACCATACAATATATGTGCTTTTTTTTCGCTAAACCGCAAATAGAAAAATGAAAATGTAATACGAGCGTTATACATACTTTTATTATAATGCATACTCTAAATTTAACGATTAATGAAATCCACTCAAATGCGAGTCAGTTTCGCGTAAGGATCCCGAAATAAATAAAAAAAAGAATTGTAAATTTATAACATAGAAATATACAGTGTAGTGGTACATAATCTTCGATTTCATTCTCATTGGGCCTTTGTTTACAAGAATTACACTGCAATTAAATGTTCGATTGATAATAGAAATGTTAATATGAAAGTAAGAAAGGTTACGGACGCAGAAAAAGCTGATGGATACTATCAGCTCATAATGTATTAGCAGAAGTTCTGAGGAATAACAGCAGTATAACAGACCTCTTCTAAGGGCTCTTAATAGTTCCTGAAAGCACAGCAGGTTGCCTAATGATTGCTGCAAAGCCTTCATCTTTCGTATGTACATAGGGACAAGTTTGTAGCAGGTTTGCTAAAACTACCGTGTCCATAAGCATTGTCTACATAGCTAGAAAGCTGTAAGCAAAAATTAATGATAAAAATACCGGATAAGTGCGAATAGGATTCGGGCCCTGAGGGTTCCGCACAAATTTAATTATATATGCAGCTGTTTCATCCATCGAGTCTCGGCAACTTTTAACTCACTGTGACTGTTAAGCTAATAGCTAATAAAATAAAATGGTCCCGATACGTGAAGTTGTACGGCCGTTATAATGACTACATCCAGAATCTACAAACACAGACATCCCGATATCCATAGAAATAATTTCTTAATAATATTTTCATTATATTTAATATAGTAAATATTTTTTAGAAATAACAAATGTATTAATAATAATGTTTTACTTTGTACGCCTTTACTCATATCATCTAAACATGAATAGTAATAAATATGAATAATAGAAGCAATCGGAGTCAAAAAAATGCTGTACTTGACAAGCACAGAGTAGAGCACAACTGAACGTTTAAATTTCAAAGAATAATAGTGGAAATACGGTGAAATTCAATTTTTTACTATTTAAAGCTTACCTGACAAGTTTTTAGTTTATAGACAGGGACTATTCGAACATATCTAATAAGCTATCAACACACCAATACAACGCACGGCGATCCTGCGCCGGCGCCGGCGCCCGCTCGAGAGTCGGAATTAAATTTCGCTCTGTCGTTTTCACGCGAGGGCGGACGCCACTCAAATTCGAAGCGTAATTTTAAATTTAATAAAGGGATGCGTTTTCTCGCCGGCCGCGACGCCTCCTGTTTCAAATTGTGATCCCGTCCGCCCGAATTCTCCCTTCATTCGGTCCCTTACAAATTGTCTTGGGGCTCTATAATTTTCCTGCGGAGAAATTAAGCATTGACTGGATTGTAAAAATTTCCAAATTCACTCCAGCGTTTTGGACAGTATCAAGAAAAGTAGTCACAGTGGAGGAGGTACTTCGATATGAAATAATTTGGCAATTGCAAAAGATAACGCAACGCAAAGGCACCTAATCGACAGACCACAAAGCAATGGATCCACTATGAATAGAATATATATATATATATATAGACAGTGAATAAACATTGGATAAAATATATACATTCCGTAGAGCCATATCTGCTATTCGCTACAAAACGATGAAAACGTAAGCAGGCGAGTTTTGGTATGAACGTCGGAGGCGCCGAAAAGATTTTGGGATGCTACTGAATAAATAAAATCCTAATATGACTAAAAAATTTGGAAATGCTTCACATTACGTATATAAGTATATATCCTATAGGTGAGCGATTCTTGAACATATACATATATAGATATATATATATATATATATTTATGCATGGCTCTCTCGGGATCAGCTATAATGATTTCGATGTAGATTTATGTTTTAACAATGATTTTGGAGTTTATGTTCTTAAGTGACTTTCTTATCTATCTAACAAAATATATATTTTGTCATTTTCTTTGTAGCACCATCTCGTAAAATTTAGAGGTAATTAAAGTGATGCTATATTATTGATTTTCAATAATAAATGTCACTAAATGACGTATACATAGATAAATTTCGCATATTATTATATTATGTATCTAAATATTTATTGTTGGAAACGAACACAAGCAGCTTTTCCCATGGGAAGTAATTATATTCTCACGGAACGTCGAAAGATGCTGAGAAAAGCTCAGTTGCCCGTGTACCTATGTATTATAGTATAATGAGTATATATAAGTAAATAAATACGTAACTTTGACCAACACTATATCAATACAACCAATGTTAACGCAAAAATAGACGTCAATCTATTGCAATCTGAAAACCTTAAAAATATATATGAATTTGACTTTCCTATTGGCGTCGGACTTTCATTTCTGTATCAGTGTCGCTGTTAGCTTATACTCCGTCGACAAATATACGGCTATATTTTCAATTTATGAAAATTATATTTTAAGGAAGATTATGGCTTTGTGCGTCTAAGATTAGTTTGGCCACTTTTTGAGATTTACCTTCTTATAGGTAATCATTTAAAATTGTTAAAATAATATAGGCGAAGAATTGTCATATCTAGAAAAAATTAGAATAAACTTTTTCCAAGTAATGTATATAATCAGTAACTGGAAATTTAAGCTCAATTTGTCACTGTAAAATTTGAGACCAAATAAAACTAGAACCTAGAAAGACAGTATTTTTAGGGTTTTTACTTACACCAGTTTAATAATAATGCTCAACATACCAACTTTTTTTCTAGTTATAGGCGACTAAAGTGCTTATAACAATTCTGTGCGGGAAACATGAAAACAGTGTAACAACGTACTTTTTTCATCTGTAGTGCATTTCTTTGTAATAACGCCTTCGAAACCCTATAATGAGCATGGTTCGACCCGCTCTTGGTCAGTTTTTTTTTTGTTGTGAAAGTAATTTAAACGTAATATTTGGAAATTGATGAATTTTTAGATACATAGGTAGAGTATGAAGGTGGACCAATAATGATAGAAATAGTCATGGTTTTATCTTAAAATTAAACGTGCCTACGTCATGATCTTAACCAAATTGGCCAATGAGTTTTTGATTAATTTAATTTGAATCACTCACGTTTTTTCTGAGATTTAAGTTGTAGATCAATGACGTGCTTAGTCAATGTACCGATAACACCAGTCATAAGTCGTCTCAACCTTCCTTTTGCTAGCTTAGAGATTCAAGGCACTCAAACTGAAATAAGAAAATTTTGTGAGGGAATGACAGTGACGTGACGCCACATGTGGAAAATTACGTCAATTTTTAAGGGAATACAACATTAAACTCGTACTACACGAAACTTGACATCCATAATTAATGGATCACGAGATCTTCGTCTACGATAATCGGCGACGAGAAAGCACTAGGAACTCGATCTACACCCGAGCCGGCGAGACTACAGGCAGTCGACACGGCACGAAACAAATAAACCTTTCTCTCTAATGCCGGACGCCTAACACGAACGTACCGATCGTTAAATTAAGTGAATCAAATCACAAGCGCTCGCGTCGTTCGCGACTTCGTTTTTGGCGCGCGCGCGGGCCGCCGCGATGGGAAAAATTCACCCCTTGTTGCTTCTTTAAACGAGCCGACCGCCCGGGGGCGGGGGCGCGCCCGGAGGAAACGTTCGTTACGTACGTGATGTCAATTTAATTTGCGACCCGCGCCGCCCGCCCCCGTTTTATGAAATCTCACCGCCCCATCTCTCGCGTCTAACTCGCGACCGTTGCCTTTGATACCCGTGTGTTATTGTCGGGGGCTATTTTATCATGGTGCCCCGGGCGCCGCCGGGCCGGGGCGGCCGCGGCGCGGGCGCGGCGCGACGTCTGTTCGTGCTGGCGACGAAATTGCGCTTGTTACGATGACAACGGAGGGGATGATTCCGATATGTTTGTATTGTATTTTATGGAGAAGGCGTGTGTGAATTCTCCTAAACCTCCGCACTCCCATACCATCGACACGTTTGTTTTAATCGCTCTGCGATATCCGTCAACCTTGATTTTACTGTTTAAAAATATAATCTATATTATTACACGCATGCACGCATGCACGCACGCACGCATGCACACACACACACATCATATGTTTGTGTGTACATATACATACATATATACATTCTAACTGGCGTAAAAGGCAACGTCAAGACGAAAAATCTAGATTCTTCAGACCCAGTTATTTTAAAATACTGTGTACGTTTCGCATTTTTTGTTGTTTTTGGACTAAAACTATTTCAATTTTTTTATCTTTAAAATTTCATTTTTTGACTGACACGAGATAGATAAATTTTGGTTTAAAGTTGAAGATCATTTTTACTAATGACTAAAGTCCACATTTTAATTAAAGCTAAAAATAATTTACACTTAAATTTATGGTTGCAATCTAAAAACTTAAGAAGAAAATATAGTTCATGAAATACTAAATACAACTTAATTATTAGTGATTAAAATGCTATTTTTCCTGAAATCTGTCTTCTAAGATGGTGAAGTGGAAATCCTCGAATAAAAGAAAAAAAAATTCCTATCTTCATTTTATTAATCATAGATTATGGTAAAAAATTATATCAATCAACAATTTTACAAAAATTAAAATATTTTATCAGAGTTAACGGTTAAATTTAATGACATTTTTTTTTCACTTATCAGGATCAAAATACACAAAAGACAAATTAATAAGTGATAAATCAATTTATTAAAGCACTGTTTTCAAAGTGTAGGCCTCCAACTGCAATTCATAAGCGACAGTAAAGCAGAAAATTGTCCTTCAGGTTTCTAAAGGGAATGTAATTTCTGAGCATTCGTGTTTCCGCTTCCCTTCGTCTACGTCTTAATCTCTCTTCACTATTGACCCCGCGGACGAAAATTATTTCTTTATAAAATTAAAGCCTTAAATAAAAAAACC
Source organism: Eumeta japonica (assembly GCA_005406025.1). Lineage (NCBI taxonomy): Eukaryota > Metazoa > Arthropoda > Insecta > Lepidoptera > Psychidae > Eumeta > Eumeta japonica. The sequence continues at coordinate 13,347 of BGZK01001874.1, forward strand.
CTGTTAGATTTAGATCCGGTGAACGAGCCGGCCAACTAATTGGATCATGACAGCCAATCCATCTCTTTCGGAAAATGCCTGTTAAAATATTGTTTTATTTGTCTCGCAAAATGGCACGAAGCGTTATCATTTTGAAATACTTATATCAAGAACTTATGAAATATTTTTATAAAAATTAAGAATTAGAAACCACATAAGTAACAGTATTACGACAGAGCAATGAATGATTGGTTTATAAGACCAACGGGTTGCTGGGCGCCCTGCGCACCCTTCCTGCCGTCCTCCTTTTCGCTTTTAAAACAGGTTTTAAACAAAATAATGCAAGACATCGTTGTTTTCTAATTTAACTTATCGTTTTTGTTTATTTTGTAACATCTCGCTTAATAAATTAAATAACTTTCAAAAAAATAGTCATGAAATCGAAAAGTCCTTTCACATAATAATGATATGAACTCACGGCTATTACTCTGAAGCGTAACCAGAAACAATAGATTTCCGTATGGTATGACCTTTACATATATCTCTCGCTTCACTGACATCATCAATCTTTTCATGCAAGCTTGTCGGTTGCGGGTGCTTAAAATTTAACCCTTTTTAATATGCCACAATATAGTCTCCTTAGTATTTTCTAGAGTGACCCTTGCCAACCTTTCCATCACACACATTTGCTCTATCGATTTGTTTTATCAGTCTACTTTAATTCATCCTTTCGAGAAGGCCAAACTACCGCAACGTACCTCTATCTACTCTAGGCACTACATTAACCTTGGTAAAATGATTAAATTTACCATAAATTATTGATTTCAGCCATTTCCTACCACAATTTATTGTTAAGAAGACGAAAATAAGCCAAAAGCTTTTCCATTATTCCAGGGTTTCCACTTCACAATCTTTGAAAATAGAATTCAGGAAAAATAGCATTTTAATCAACAATTTGTTTTAGTATTTCATAAGTGTATTGTCCTCTTAAGTTTTTGAAATCGTTCTTCTACCATAAAACCAGGTCTAAATGACGCTTAGTTTTAATTAAAATGTCGATTGTACTCTATTGGAAGTTTTTATCTTTTAACCAAAATTTATGTATCTCGTGTCAAAGTTGGGATTACAATTATTTTAGGCGTAAAAGTACAACTCATAGCAACCATATTGCAAAAGAATAAAATGAAAAAGACTGATCCAAAAAAAATAAAAAATTTAAAGTTTATTTAATAATTTAAGTCTAAAATAACAAAAAATCGCGTAATACACATGTGGTATTATCAAATATACTCTGAGGAATCAAATTTTTTTTGTTTTGACGTCAATTTTTGGGTCAGCCGGTATGAAAAATACTACTGTACGTTATTTTCAAACATTATCCCAAAACAATGCTTATTATTTTCTTTTAAATTGTGAAATACATTTCAGTAGTATTATACACTGTAATGTTTAAAAATTAATAAATAAGTATTTTCTTACAAATTATTTTTGCTTTATTTTATCTAAAATTTGTCACATACGTCAATTAGAACAAATAATGAGATTTATTTTTAGGATTCAATTTTTGACAAGAAATTAGATTTTTTAAATGTGATATGTTCTATGAATTATTTATAAACCAAAGTTAATGTTAATGCTATGAGAAGAAATATGTACTTCAGGTTTATAGACACTGCTAATACCCTGGTAGTCGCGATTGCATGCACTTTCCTGGCGTGTAACATCCCCTTAGGTCTCTTTATAATCGTCTTTAAAAACAGGTTTTTTTGGTTTTACACAAGATTAGAACTATTGAGCGGACTACGATGAATAAAATGTTAACACTTGCTTAAGTGTTCAATATCCACCAATCGTCTCGAATCAACATTCAATCCGTTGGATAGGGGTTCGTAGTGGAAGAAAGATGCGAGGGTCAGCGGCGAGTTGCGTGCTGGATGTCACTGCATGCTGTAGCCTAGCGTCTAATTATGGTTTTGCGCGAATTAATTCAATAGAAATTTTCGAAGCCTTTAAAACCACTTCAACAGTTTTCAATGAAATTTTAAATTTTATATATGCAATCGAGGAAGTACGTTCTCGACTTGTACACATACATCGGTACATTAGATTCGAATTTTTTTTTCTAAAAAAACTGAAATACAGTATTTTTTTTAATTACATTGACATGCAATTGGACATTATCTTCATACATTGTTTTCTTAAGTATTTATCAACTTTTAAATAAAAAAAATAGAGAGAAACTGCAAAAAAAAAATTTACAAACATTTCGTTGCAATTGTAATTCAATGCGGTTTGTTTAAATCTCAGACCTGATTATCGATTAACTATTAAAATACATCTATTCCGTCGTTTTGAAACAATTTTAATGGAATGTATTTAATAAAATCAAATCTTCATTGGATCTAAATTATGATGACCACTTTAAAAGATCCCGATTGGTTAAAAAAAATCTATTAAACTTCATAATATATGTAAATTTACAAAAAAAAAACTCCCGGGTCTTGTTACATTTTTAAATTACTATTTTTCTTAATACGAAAACGGACAGAACGGTGCAAAACACGAATACACGAACACGTCATCTCCGGTCCCCGTTCACGTGCCGTCAGCGGCGGCCGCGGCCGACTCCTTCGAGGCGAATCAAACTTCACGGCGAAACGTTACCATAAAGTTTGTCGGGGCTATGAAAAATTATAGAGGATATAAAAACATCGCCGGCGCACGGCCCAGTGATTCCGCCTATGAATTCGTAACGAGCGGAGGCCCGCCCCTAATAAAACGGCCATTTAAAATTCGACACTGCTCCTGGTTTTTTGTTGAAACGCATCATTCACGAGACGCTTAAGCGATTCCGGTCATCGTTCCTCGCCGCGGTCACTCCGTGAGACGAACCTGCGACTGTCGTCGGTCCCGAGTTTGCTGATAAATCTTCTCAGTGTCGAACTCGTATAGGCAAATTATAGGAATGTACCTCCCCTCATTCTTTTTATTTTAACCAGACTGAGACATCGGGCCTGAGATCTCTGAGCACAACCCGGCGCGGGTACTCGGACATTTGCTGACGCCTCTCGAAACGAACGCGTTCTACAACGTCCAATGTGACGACTTGAAGTACTATCGGGGGCACGGAAGAAATGCTCGACATGACTTAAGTGAAAGATTTATAAGTCAGTTCGCCCATCGTAAGCCGTGCACCGCACCTTTTAGTAAGAAAATCAGGGACTGGCCACTCGGTAAGAGTATGGGTGCGCAAGCAGTGACTGTCTACAATGCGGTACTATCGCCTCCACCACATGAGATGTTAGATCAAGCCCTCGATTCTGCGCCACTGAGTGGGTTTTTGACTCATGAGCGAAGTTAATATTACAAACTAGCTTTCGTTCCCGACTCCGCCCGTATTGAATTGAATCTTCCATGTCGATCCCATTCAATCATAGACCCACACTAGCTGTTAAGTCTGAACTTCCATCCCGTATCTCGCTATAGGATCCAATCGAGATTCAGGTAAACACATATTAAAGGGTGAAAGGTATTAATTAAATAGAAACAAATCTATGTATATTTATTTATTTGTTAAATAGTATTCGATAGTGCTTAAAACAAAAATCTAGTATAAAGTTGTTCGCTTTTATTTTGTTTCAATAGTTCAAAAGAATAACATTCGCTGTAGTTACAGATCAAAAAAAAAAACAAAAATTCTTTGCTATAGTCGAGATTGCTATTAAAAGGAACACGTCTTCAAAATCTACATATTGAACCTTATTCGCCGCAAATACAGTTCCATTTAATTAAACACGAAAATCTTCTTATTAATTCAAACGCAGCCATAACGCTCGAACCGGCGAACAACAAAGAGGCTATCAAAGTTCATGATGAATCCTGCTTCCAAGCCACCCCTTTAACTCGGTCCGGTTATGCGCTATTGCTCAAAGTTAAAGACGTTCCGTGAACACGTCCTTTAACTTTATCACACTTTGTACTTTCAACGGTAACCATTGACATTTTGCTGTGATTACACGTTGCACGTTAAGTAGTTGTATAAGAGTAAGCAACAATATGCAACTACTAAGCCTGACAAGCAACTTCTAAGTACTAAGAAGCCTTATAGTTAACCTTTTAGATGCCTAAAATTGTTCGCAATTTCTACACGACACGCACGCACGCACGCGTGTGTATCTGTATTTATATTTTTCTTTAGAACTTACCTACCTATTTACATTTATATTATGATGGCGAATCACCAGAAGAGTGAAACCTAGAATAAACCTATTCAAATCTATGACAAAAGTCACTTAAATTATTTTTGCACGCCTCATAAGCGGAGCGCATGAGGTAGTGCTCTACTCTCGCCTTACGAAAAACGAGTGATATTTTGAACTTTAAATGTCTTTATTTATTACATGTTGCACTTGTAAAATAATGTATGCACTCAAACGGCAAGAATAATCACTGATTTTAATATCTGTAATATCTTCAAAACACATTTTGTTATAGAACATATTTTAAAAACTGTTTTAAAAATGTTTTTCGTGGACGTCCGTGTGTCTGTATGTGCGGATCCTGTATGTGGTCACGATAACGAATAAAATATTTCACTAATCGAGTGTTTTTTTTCATTCGCTTTAGTATGATCTGAATAGAAGCCTATTGAATTTCACTGTCTAATTCGGTGTAGTTTAATTGATATTTAATAAACAAAATTTTGACGAGTCTTTTAGTAAAAATTTTTTTTTTAATTAAATCTTAATCTAGAGAACATAAGAAACCCGAAGCGTGACTGTCTTTTTTATTCTAAATGTTTAAGTAAAAATTTTGACACCACGATAAGTATTTTTTTTAAATTAATTTCAATTAAAAAAAAAATACGATTACGGTTTAAATTTTTGTTAATATATAGAATTTAGAGTATTGAACAATGCATACCAAGTAATTTGTAATCATTCATAAAGAGTGAGCTCCAGTTATTCGTCGGAGCTGACATAAACACTTTTCTTTAGTAAAAATGGAGTAACCGCTATGAGGCGTGCACTTTTGGATTTTCCAATTTTTTTCTTTTCGTTCACGCTATTTAAATAAAAGCTCTTATTTTTTTCTTTTAATTTTTTTTCACAGTTTAGTTTTAAATCTCTGATACTTATCATTAAGTTAGTTAGTATTACATGAACAGATCCTGGACAATAAATATAGTTCTCGTTCAACGAGCCCTAACACGATGGGGTTGTTGCGCACTTGAAGGGATACTATGGCCACTTTCGAGATCCATCATCAGACCGGCTCTATGGAACCAACGTATTCCATTGTCACCAAACGTACACAACTGTGCCAAATTTCAGCTCCAACTCCAGTCACCAACAAGTGGTCAGAAAATGGTTTGCAAATTCTGAAAACAGCTTACATACGAACATTGCAAATTAAATGAGATCCTGTAAAAAGACGACAGAGTTAAAAAATACACCAGTGCATCTATTATGCACCGTCGCTGCAGTTTCCTGGCTTCCTTCCTGCAACGCTTTCACGAGCTTTTGCGGGCTCTCGCGGGCTATTTGTGGCGGAAACCTTTTTCAGAAGCAAAATACGAACGTTCTATGTATCTCGACGGGCTCATAAAAGCTTTTTTTAGCCCGTTTAATACTTCACCCGGTGGAGGCTCACAGCATCTAAATGTGAAATTATATTAGTACCATATCAATTATTTACTCCATAATATTTATGACATTTTTATGCGACCCGAAAATTGTATTTTTATACTAGTATAAAATAATAGCTACTTATGATAAAAAGTGACCGAGTGACACCTAGGTGTTCTTCCCAATTTTCCTAGCACTGGTTATTTTTTTTTTCTAGTAATTCTATAAATAGTAATTCCATAAGTTATTGATAATCATTGAATACCTTGACAAATATATAATCGCTATTTTTATTGATCTACCGGAATATGTGGAGCGAACAGTTTCGAGGTGGTTAAGGTATTCCTAAAACTCCTAGGAAGGTAAAAGTAAAACGAAAACCATTTTAATTATGCCGGTTACACTGCAGCCATAAGTCATGCAGTTATTTTTATTAATTAACCTTATAACAAGTTAATGGTATTTGTTAATAATTAAACATCTAAATTGGAATACAGACTATAGATTAAAAAATTCATAAACTAGACATTACTCCTTTTTTCATCGTTCTCGTTTAGGTAATGTTGTTCGCAATAATAAAGAATGATTTGATAATATCTGCGCATAATTTTCCATTTAAAATATTTATTATTCAGTGTTTTATAAGCGAAAAGTCTACGAATCGAGAAGATCAACTTAAAAGACGACACACCGAACTCCTCCGCGAGAGAGTAATTTGTCATGACTCTCTTGCTTGAACAAAACAACCCGTATACGAAATCCTTACCTACCAAATTTCCTTTTTGCACCGGCTTTCTTCTACTTTTTCTTCCTCGAACAAATAAATGTTGTTAGGAAAATCGTTTCAGCCCAATGAACGGGCTAACGGCCGGAAGCGTAAATGCCGTTCCGTTTGCCGCGACCTCTGGAGGCGCGGGCGCGCGCAAATACACCACTTTACGCCGTTTAATATTAAGGTAGGATAAAGATTTCGCCGGACCGCGCTCCCCGGCCCTGAATTTTGAATGCGCTGAGTGCTTTCGGGAATTATTTGTGAATTATTCAACCGTCACATCCGGGCGTGTTAGCGGCGGGGCGGGCATTTTGATGCTCTTTGATATGATTATGCCGCGCGGGGTCGCTCGCGCGTCTGCCGAGACCCGATGGATTACGTCGACCTTCGGAGGTGACCTGGCGTCGAAGTACCTGAAAAGGGCACAAAGTTTCGATAGAAGATCCAGTTTTAGACTATACAAAAACCGTTTCTTCAATCGTAGAGCTATGTTGTTCGATATTCGCATGTTGCTTTCTGTCTTTGGCGTACCGCACATTACGTGTTCATATATTAATTGGAGGCGTGTCTATCGTTGATTTTAATACTCCTGGCTCATTGGTGGATGTGATTTTCTGATCTTTCCTGACGATGTACTCTAAGGACACGAAACTCACCTGCAAATTCTCTATTGATTAGAGCGAGCGAAGTGAGCTCTATTACTATTTGGCAACCCGTACATTCTTGTGATACACTTTATGAAAAAACGATCGCACCTCAAGATTTGTAATTTAACATAGTAATTGAAATTAATGTCTAGATTTGTTACCTATCATTAATATGTCATTTCATGAACAACTATTTAAAAGAAATACAAAACAACAATGTATCTAATACCTTTAAACGAGCAATTCTTGTATATTTGTTTGTTTATATATACCAGCTATCTCTGAAACGGCTCTAACGATTTTCATGAAAAATTTTATTTGGATAAAGTTTAGTGTTTCAAGTTTATCAACATAGGTGTTTTTCCCGGGAAAGCGCGATTTTCCAAGAAAAAAATTAAAAATCAGGATATGAATGCTTACTTACTAAATATACAGTTATTTTGCTGCGAGTTTTAAAGTTTCCGTGAAGCAAAGGCTATCACGTATACTTTCTGTGCAGAAGATTCCGAGTTCGAGCCTGGGGTGCATCTCGATTTTTTTTAATTTCTTTTTTTTTCACGCTTTTTTAATTTTTATTATTATGACAAGCATTTTTATCTTGCAAGTTAAATTTGATCCACTTCCCGGTTGCTTTTTTTTTAATTAATTTTATCAAAAATAACCTCAATATTAGTTTTTTTTTTATTTTCATGGTTGTTTATGGAATATTAATTTGAAAATGTGTCAGTCGTCAGTTGTGGTCCATTCAATGGGGAACGAGTGCCATCTTGTGTTAAAAGATAAAACTACGATCTCAATTAGATCTCAATACGATCTCATTAATAGCACTAAGTAAGTAGTAAAATATGTCGAATATTACAAATTGCACAGAAATCATTAAAAAAACATTTTGGAAACATTAACATCGCCTCAGACAACCATATTTTATAATTTTAATATTACGACACTTGATATTTTATTGGTGATAATGGACTGTTTTTTCATCAACGAAATGAAATGACATTAGTTTTACAACTTGGTATATTAACAGTGTTTTATACACTTAATGTATCCAAAAAATAATCCGAGCAAAGCTCGGTCGCCCAGCTAGTAATAGTTTAAAGACTGAAATATTATGACATTACTAACTCCATTGCCGTAAATCGCAGAACTAATAAGGCGTACATCGACGTGTTGTATTTTGTCTACTACTATTACTAACGCCACCTTTAAATATTGTATTGTGTGAGGTGTTAATTCGCGGAAATCCATAGTAGACGCTTGCCTGCAACATACATTAACATGCAGCATGTTAATGCATAATTTAAAATAATTAAACATATTATATTTAATTTAACATATTTAAAATAAACAACACTTGCTTAGGTATTCGATATCTGTCAATCCTCTGGAATCAATATTCAATCATTTGGATAGAGATTCGTAGTGAAGAGGCAGATTCGAGGGTCAGCGGTGGGTTGGATGCTGCATGTTAAATTGTTAATGCATGTTGCCGGCAAGCGTCTAACGCCATCTGTTGAGAACCTATAGAGTTAATAACGATATGTTTACTTCATGTTTACCTACAAAATAACTGAAAGGTTATTAGAGTATAAGTAAATGGATATTAATTATATGTATTGTTTAATGTGTAATGATTTTTTTTTTTGCTTTTAAACAGAATGTTGTTATACTTTTACCGCCATTTGTTTGCAATCACCAAATCAGTAGGACGTATATATAAATAAAAAAAAATTACATTCTATTTTTATTTCAGTTCAATAACGATATTATACATAAAATTAATATATTTTTTTTTTGCTTACGTAGTTTACAAGAACAAATGTTAATATTTTTTATAAATCGTTACAAATTGTCTGAAAAATTATTTTTTGAACGTACTATTCATTAAATATAATCCCTATATTAACCATTTTATTGAAAATTCTTTCTTTATAATTATTACTAGGTACGAAATTATTAAAATATCACATCTGTCAATCCTCTCAAATCATTATTCAGTTCGTTGGACAAGGGTTCGTAGTGAAAGAACAGATTCCAGGCCCAGCTGCGGGTTGCATGCTGCATGTTAATGCACGATGCATGTCTTTGATTTCGCGATGGAAAAAAGGAAATTTTCGAAGAATTCCGAAAAGAAACTTGATATCATTCCGATTTTCGAAAATCGAGTCGTCTACAAATGTCGGCATTTAGAATGTCCAAGGGAACTGTGCTTACGAATTTTTCTACTTAGATTTCCATGTGTCTGCAAGTACACCATACATACTTGTACATGCAAGTACAAGTATGAGTGAATACTACGTACTGTAAAAAGTTTCTCGTCTATATACCCACAATTAAATTGTAGTGGTGGTAATTTTCACGCGCAAGCAATGTAAAATGAACTTGTGCGTTTTATTTTTAACGCTAACAGATGATAAACAAATTGTTCTTAACTCAACGCATACGGAAGAAAAGTATAATAATAATAAATATACATCCACCTTCGCCCCGTATAATTAATGAACATATAACAAACATCGAATCGTTCGTTCGTCTGTCACTCGTAATAAAACGTTCGAGGGAGTATTTGACGTGAAGTAACAAAATAAATTTTCCAAACATAATGTCACAAATTATAAACGCAAAAAAAAACAAATTGTCTCTACAAATTTTCGATATCTGTATCTAATAAAATATAACAGGAAATACAATTACTGTAAATGAAATAAGAAACATGTTACAACGCCACACGTATCTTCCATTTTTCAATGTTGACACAACTCATAGGTTCATTTCAGTTCATTTATAACGTCATGGACAGTGTCTTAGCTAACATGCATCAGGCTATCACCACTCCACGCCGAAGGTACACCCTCCTACGTTTTTCTATTTCAGACTGAGCTGCTTGGGCCTTAAGCCCTTCTCGCTTTTAACTGGATGACGACAATCCGGACCGGCAGCTTAGCGTGCTCTCGGAGGCACGTAGCAAATTCAATTTGATTTACATTAAAGAATCATTGACCACATTGTTCTTAGTCTGGATTTGAACCCTGAGTCGAGTACAATATTTGTATAGTAGGATCTTCTTTATACACATAATTGTCGAAGCTTCTACTAATGATGTGAAACTTTTAAAGGAATGACCGCTTGAGGTCATATTCACGTAATATATTTCTTTTGTTAATACGTGGGTATATAACTGCGCTAAGATTCTAAAGATGGTACTGTTATTAAGCTATTAACAACAAATTCTATATTCATGGACCGGAACATCTCATATTGACAATGTACTTACTATCTAGTTTTAGAAAAAAAAAAAAAAGAAAATTTTAACTTTTGGACCAGATAGCTAAACAGCGTTGCTATCCAGCTATTAACAAACTTTGTATTTTAGGTCCGCATAGTTCTTTTTAAATCGTATGGCAGTTTAAAACAAATTTGAAATCCATAGCTGGCGCTTATTATTATAATTTAATTATTAATAAATTTCATATCCATAAACAGATTATTCATCTTTGCCCGATATTTTTGCGCGTTTAACGAAATGTTCAAACCGTCTTACCAAATATGTAAAAGGGGAAAAGACCAAAAAGACTATACGTTACCCACCGGCAAGAATAAAACAATGTCTACCACGCCAACAAGTTACCGTTTATAACTTTGAATATACTTTTTCTGAAGTTGACATTCACTTCATTTTTCTCGAGCCTTCTTAGAAAACATTTTTTTCTAGTCTATCTCCGCGGTAGCCTGTGAGCCTGACGCCTAAATACACACTAGGTTTTCCGAGCATGTCCGAAATAAACGACGTGTATTAAAACACAGAATGCCGTAGGAGAGCCAACACCATTCTGTGTTTTAATAAAATGATGTCTATATTTACATTATTGTTACATTTATTCTTTGCCGTTAAATGTTACGAGACCCTTTTCGTTTGGAAGCGATACGGATAATATTTGTTTTTAGGGTTCCGTGTTATCGAATGACAATCCTTCTATTGGTCTGCTTAAGACAAGTGTAACACTCAAATGCTAAATGTGTTTAAATATTAAAATGCAATTTATCATTGAGTACTTGGGCAAGTAAAAGCCAATTGTTAAATTTTTGAGATTTAACGTTTCCATTATTTTCTTATTTATTTTATATAATTTAGATTTAGAAAATATTAGTAATTATATATTATTAATTATATATATATATATATATATATATATATATATATATATATATATAAAATTACTTATTTACATTATACAACACCAAAATTACTAATACATAATATATTAACTTTTTTGCTGGTACGGTAACGTGGAGCATTACCTCAAAGATTATTTGCACAACTATTACAAAATAGAAAGACAATAGATAATGCTCATAGCAATAGAAAATAATGATATTGTAATTAGAATACAACTTTTTACGTTTTGTACAGTTGTTATGCCACAAATGACGAAACTCTTATCTCTATAATGTGACTCCTACTAAACCAATTTATAATTCTCTGTAAAATTGTTTTTCTTGTTGTTGACCTTATTATTGTTATTTATGTTTCTTGACCGAATTACATTATCTAGTTCAGTTGACTGTACATTGCTTACATGTTATACATTTTATATTCCAACGCCACATAAACTTTAATTTCTAGTAACACTTTATTAATTACCAACACTAGTTCATATTTTGAGCGTCACTTTTACCTTTAGAATCGAGAGCATCCGATGGTCGGGAGCGAGGAATCCCCCTTACTCTGCGTAACTTCAAGCTCTCGGCACTATCCGTCACATTCTTCAACTTCGCGTCACCTCATCCGTATACAAATATGTGTAAATACACATATCCATGCGTTCGCCTTGCGACTCGGAAATGTTTTTCTTTCGCATGCCTGCGGGTAACTTTTCAATTTAGTTCGCTGCTTCGCCGCGAGATTAATGTGCGCTGTGCCATCTCGCTTCTAACTTTTCATCATCGATTCGGCAGCGATCCCTCCCCGCACGTGTATCTGCTTTATATCGAACTCGGAAACTTTTCGAAGAAATATTCATAGAAATTCGTACGCATCTCGATGGCGTCGAGCTAAGGGCGGGCGTAGGGTTTCAGGCGGGGATTTCACGAATGCAGACTCCGTTGTATAGTTATCGAAAATGGGCGAAGTCCCTAATCCCATCAACCGTCGCCTTGCTCTGGCTTTGCGACGAGGATTCGTGAGTTATTGATTAATAGACAAACAGCTCCTTGAGAATTTAAGAAAAATAATAATGATCACTCGAAACACACAGTTACTATAATAACAAATGGCCGTATACACTCACATACAGCCTCGTGCACACTGAAAGTTAAGAATTAATTTTATTTAGATGTGATGGTACTTTTTAAGAATAAGATATTCTTAGGGATTTCTTTATATTCTTCGGAACTATCGATACTAGTTACATTTATAATCACACTTGACACTGCGTATGATAAGTGGGTGTCACGTTGTATTTTCCTATGTTGTTTTTTCGCTATTATCAATGTTACAATTCTAATAATAATAAAACAATATTCTTATTATAATAACAGATCAAATAAATATCATTAAAGATTCTGTACTACTGAATTAATTTTTGTTTTACAGGATAATGCGTGGGTCAATTTACATCAAACTTCTCAATTTTACATTTGATATTTAAAATAGTTATATTTACCTAATTCATATACAATTTAATAACTTAGCTTTGTAACTAAGTTAAATACGTTGGTTTTTATCGAATCGAAACAGTTTATTATTTTCTTAAATAACTTGCAAATATTGAAGATATTTATTTAAATTATACTAACATAAAATCGCTATTTCACTGAAACGACAGCTCTCGGCATAAATTGTGTGATAAAAAATAATAGACAAGAATATGTGAACAAATTTAAATTCGAGTTTTCGGATTGTTAGACTAATTTTATTTTTCTTTTATAATAAAAATATTTCAATCACTGATAGCAGCGTAAAGACAGACTTTAAAAAATAAGTACACATACAAGTAGTCGATCGTAGACAATGTAAATGAAATTTATAACTGAATAGGATTATAATGATAATATTATATATAGTACTGGTAATACTAAAAACAGATCGAATGGCAAAGCGATCACACACGCATCACTTAGGGTCCAGTGGGTGCCCGTAATTTGCTTTCGTCTGTCAAATGCTTTGAAAGGAGTGATAGCTAATGGAGCGCATAATCAAGTTTATCGACAAACGGCGAAGGGTCTGTGGACACTGTTTCAAGCGAATTTAATTAAATAATAATAAGCATAAAATTAACCGATATTAAAGAACGTCTGAAATGTAATTTAAACTAAAAATAAAACTTGTTTTTTTATATAAATTTTTGAAACCGCTCCAAAATATCTAATTGCGAGTTTTTAATATTATTTTTTATGTTATGTTGATATTTGCCCTAAACATAGCTTTGGCTGTACAAAGTGATATGCAATTAAGTGACGTGACGCGATTGTATTTGTGTTTGTGTTCTTGTAAATTTCATATCTTATGTTATTAAGCGAACAATTTATTTGCGCGTGTGTTTTTTGGCACCTAATGACTCCGAATATCTCGATTTAATTGTTTTCGGGGACGAGCGATTTTCCTACCAATGTTCTTGAGCGCTGCACTATTGCCCTTTTAACAAATTGAAGGATTAGCAACTGTCTGCAGCGAGCGCATTTAGCTCGACGGTATAAAATATGATTTTATTGTCCAAATAATACATTCAAATTGTGCCGAAAGATTTTTTTTGTATCTTTATTATATCCCGATGTTTTCTTTTTGAAAGCTTTATTAAATAATATAAATGGATGTACGTACATTTTAATGCAACTGATAAATGAACTTAATTTAATTGTTACTTATTCTCGTTACAACACTAATATTTTGTTCGCTGACACCCACATGTTTTTGAGAAACGGTATACGGTAAACGGTATGACTTCAATAGTTATAAAACATGAGTTATGAAGTACATCTATCTACATACCTTACTTATGTGCCTAAGAGATCTCGCTCGAAACTCAACGTTGTACGTGTACAACACAAAAGTATACTTCAATATTACATTGTACTTAAAAACACTCATACGGTCGCGTTACATTATTAACATAGTGTCGACCGTCGCATAATAAAGTTCGCCAAGTTTCGCCAGCCGAGCGATCCGTCATCATTACCGCTAACCCCCGATAGCGATAACGCCATCCGGCAATTTTGTTCGTCCACTTATTTTCGCCAACTGTAATAACGGCGAAAGTCGCTCGTGTAACCGATCCTTAAGCGTATCGCATACCGTTTAAGCCCGCACTTCACCTACCGAATATATATTCTAATCGTGCGCCTATTTTCGCCGGCGAGCAGACAGCCGATTCGACGATAGGTACCCACGTGAATAAGTCTACGTCGCTAAAAGCGCACACAGACGTCGTTCCGAAGTGATATTGTATTCATACGAGCGATCGGCCGCGCGCCGACCGAGCGATCCAATTCGCCGCTTTGACCGGCCCAATCATTCTAATTCCATTTACTTGTCCACCGAAGTATTTCCTGTTACCCACTAGCACCGATGTACACACACACACACACACAGATACACACACACGCACACAATCACGTACATAGCTGTGTATATGTGTGTATTGGTTTCGTTCTAAACGGCCACGGAGCGATATGGAACTGTGCGACGTGGTGTTGAGTTAGTTGCGTGTTAAAATTTTTGAGGAAATTCAAAAAAACGTCGTTCTCGATTCGATTTTTGAAAATGTTAAATATGATTCTGTATCCATGTGCGTTTGTGTGCGCGTGTTTGTGTGTGCGTATGCATATGCGTGTGCGTATGCATATGCGTGTGCGTGTGTATATGCGTTTATGTGTTTTATCTTTATAGATAATAAAGATAAAACACTTATAAGGGCTTACATAACAAATACTTATGTATTTGTTATGTAAGCCCTTTATAACTTTTAAACCAAATCGACCGATTTCCATTTAGGCTAGAGAGTTTCGAAAAATTTACTCTTATTTTAGAATTTCCGAAAACTGGCGACAAATAGAACAAAATTATAGAAAAAAAAAATTTTTGCTCAAATTTTAAACCTAATAACCAATAAAGTCCTAAAAGCTAATTAATTATATTTCCAAAAAAAAAAATATATACCACAAACTTATTTAGAATCAGCTAATTTAATCTAGAGACATCTGTGGAGATTAGGAGAAAAGTTGTGAATGACTTAATCGCATTGACAATCCAGTTGACGGCATTTAAAAGAAATACAATTAGACGAGATTCCCTACGAGTGTAAGTTTCATCGGTTAAAGGAATTCTGTATAATCCTAAAAAAATCTTCTTAAGAACCTAGAAATATTGCATTGAATATTAGCAAAACCCAAATTGCTTTTAGTCCTCTGTAGAGTCTATAAAAAGCGGATAAAATATAAATATTATATACAATAAAAAAAATACATGAAAATACTGTTACAGAAAATATAAATATAATATTTTTTTGTACAATATACCTAATTTCCAAAATAATCGATAATTGTATTGTGATCGAGTCATTTGACATTTGAGCCCATTTTTATCGTATACTATCTCGAAAACGCATGTGTATGTTACAGGCCAACGGTTTTATGGATTTTTCACAGATTATGTTAACCTTTAAATTAGTTTATAGCTGACGTTCGCAGTTTAGAAAGAGACTTTTAGCAGATTTTGTAAGAATCGCGAACTGTTTTCTTTCATACATCTTCAATGAAGCCCATATCTACCAATTAGTACATCTCTAAATGAAAAAAAAAACTAAACAACTTCGAATTAAGGATGAACTATTAATAATACACAATGTGTAATATTTGTAAATCCTTTTATTAATTATACATGCATGTCTGAGTGAACGCGTGTATTGCGCTGTCGTGTAATATTACTGTAATTATAATATCTAATAATTAATATTTAATAACTATCACTCGTTTCACAGACTAAAATGTTTTTATTCGACATTTTGTCGTTTTCAAAAGTATCAAAATGTAACATAAGTCACAAGAGTAGAAATATAATTTGATGTGCTCTTTTTGAGAATTCGAAGCACTTCTGCTCAAATAATCGGAGGCCTAAAATATCACGCCAGTGTTTTTAAAACAAACATTCCCTTGTGTAAGGTATGTTCCATTTCACAATTTACATATTTATGCGCTCTCGGAAAAATATTATGCATATTCATCGTATACGAAAAATTTAAATCGAAACGAAATTAGATAAATTACGTGCCAAACGAATTTTGCAAAAATGCAGACAAAGGCGAAAATAATTCCACACATATACATATATATCGTGAGGTATAAATTTGTTTTCTAAATCTGTTGTAAAATTTTGATTAGTTACTTAATATCGAAATGTTTTTATCGATAGATTTATGCACGTGGATCTTGGCAATATGTTCTTTAAAATAATAAAGATTACACAAAATTATCTATTAATATATATATTTTATTTGAAATTTGTAATTTATAGTATTATTTTTATTGAATATTGAATTAATTATTTTCTTCTATTACTGCTAATTTAATTTGTATAATCTTATTCAAGGCTTGAGTCTCTCCACGCTTATTCCAATCGCAGCACCTTAACGTGACTTAATGAGTTTTATCTAATTTGTCGCTAAGAAAATGAAAACGTTGGAAAAAATATCGATACGACATCGTTTTTAATCCTAATTCTGAAAATTGGATGTCGTCGTATATCGACGATTTCAGATCATAAAAAAGTACTCTGACAATTTTGACGAATATTTACATGACTGTGTACAGTACAACGCACGAAACTCTGCCACTGTGAAGTTCGTCACGAAAGCGTCGCAATTACACAAAATTGACAGGCGGCGGTGAAGAAGGAAGAGTCGGGGAGCGTTAATCCTGCGCATTATATCATTCGCAGGCAATTCAGAGTGGCAGAGTTTCGTGCGTTGTACGGCATACATGAGTGCTTTTGAACATACAAAACAATATCGATTGGACTAGCGGCGTTCTGAAAGGGTTTCACACGATTTAGAGATTCTGAAAACTGATCTTTGATGGATCATACTGGAGTGATTTCAAAAATCATGTTTTGGAAATTGAAACTGTTTTAATCACATTATTATTATCGCATCACAATTCAAAAACCTGTCAAATCTAAACACTAACCAGCACTTTCACTAAAATGTCTGAAAAATTATTTTTTAAATGTATTATTTATTGAATATAATACCTATATTTACAGAGCATTGTATTAAAAATTCTTTCTTTACAATTATTACTAGAGACGAAATTATTAAAATATTGCAAAATTGTACATTATATAACTTGAATTAAAATAAATTAGGTATGTGTCCAAGCACTTACATTTAAGTGCTTGGAGATATACCTGATTTCATCGCAGCATCAATGCATTCATCATCGACCAGTGACCACGTTTAGGTTAGTGCTGGAGTTATCGGGGACCACTCCATGGCAGAGAAGCCATCCCACATGAGCATCTGCAAACACGTTCCAAGCGCTGTTAGTGATAAGTCTGCACACTCAAGCGCATTCTAAAAGCATTTTTGCGCCTACCGGACGCGCATAAAAAAATTGTGCCAGCCCTGACAAACTGTAGCAAACGCCACAAAAATCCCTAAAATAGAGTACTCTCTTTATATTAAAATGAAGATGAATAATTTTGTTGTGAAATATAATTGCACGAGAATTTTGATTGATTTTTTTTTTTTCATATAACTCTCAAATGTATGGACTAATTAAGGTCGGAGTTACGACTTTCACAAAAGAGTTACTTTAAATTTCTTGTAAAACGGAATTCGTATGGTTGCCCAAATTTTGATTAATCGACGATATTTATTTTTCAAATATGTTTTCTTTAATAACTTTCACGACTTAAGCTTTCCGAAATTCGTCCAGAAACTTTTCAAAGGCTGCAAAGCCCTTAAAGCGGTCATCGATGGAGAATAATTTAAACCATCACGAGTATAAGCTCGTATAAAGCTTTTGCGTTTGTCGTTGTAACAAACACTTACCTTATTGATTATTAATTATAATCAATGAGATTTTAAAAAAGTTTATACGAAATTCAGAAAAACAATTAATTAGTAAATAACCAGAAATAACCAGAAAAACCAATAAAAACAAATTTTAACCTTTTCAAATCTTATGTAATATTTTTTTTGCGCCAATATGAATATTTCTTCATATAAAAGGATCATAATAGAATCAAGCATTGTTGGTAAGTTGAAGAGTATAATAAACGAAATAAAAATTATTTGCTGAAAAGTGCAAAAACCCCATGTTAATTCAATGGGAAAAGTATCGTTATTTAGACAGGGTTAAACGGCATCGTAATTTTATTTCCTTTTTTATAGAATTGTTTTTAGGTTAAAAAGAAACTATTTTGACGATACCCAAGTGAAAATAGCCAACTTGGTGAATGACGGACACCCTAATGTCCATCCGGGCGGAATCACAGACATATTATTATTTATTATTATTATATTTATGTATATATATATATATATATATATATATATATATATTATATTATTTATTATATTATTATTAATTGTTTATGTTATGTTATATTAGGTCATTTAAATAATATATTAATAGCTTACTTAATTATATATAATACATAAAAAGAACGAACGTTATAAAAGGTAAAGAAATTCGGTCTATCTATATGTTCAAACTGCGGAGACAATTTTAGTTGTATCCGATGTCAACCGTATTTAATATGTGATTAATTATCTAGTAATTGAACAATTAAATATTAATTATAAATTTTCAAAATTCGCACTGCTTCGTTGATATTTTTCATTTTTTTCAGGCAAGCTTTGAGAGGTGTTTTTAAAGATGTGATTATGAAAAATATAATAATAAAACTATTTAATATTATCAATGTATTTTTAATATTGAGAACATCACGTTCTCAACAGTCACGCATGTTATTTAATAGTGCAAGGGCAGTTTAAATAAGTAATTGTTAATGATTTTTTTTTATTAATAAACATCTTGAAATAAGTTTAAAATCAATCTGTACATTTAGATCACGCAAGATCACATCTGAAATTGTTTCACAAGACGCTCTATCTCTGTCTATCTCTCTGCGAGCTCGAGGATGTATGCGACGTATATTTCAAGGCTTTTCATAGTTTATTCAAATTCTAAAATAGCCAGCAAGCTTAACTAATTACCAGGGTTTTCCTTATATAAACAGTCAACATCTGTACTATTCGTTAACGCCGTCCCCAGTTTGAGTGGCGTCGTTATATACTGTTATACATATATATAAAAAAAAGCTCTCCGTCCAGGGCGCCAGCGCAGAGCCGGCCTAATCGCCGCGGCGCGTTTTATTCTGTCATTTAGTTGAGTGGCGGCGCTCCGGGATTTATCACTTTAATCACAATCGAATACAGCTGTATCCGTAGGATGTGCACGGATTTTTACAGAGGGTTTTCGAGGTTTTTTTTTTTCGGGTCCAGCGAAGGAGATTAGGATACAGCCTCGCATAATATAACTTTTACACTAACACGAATCGAAATCGCTCGGATTATTTTTTTCGGCTGAATGATTACGTCTTGAACTTGCACGTGAAAGAGGCTTTGTTTTGTAAATGATAAAATGAATGTGGTAAGTTTTTAATTTTTTTAGTTTCTGATATTATTAATATGTTTATGGTAGGTGAGTTTAAATTTTTAGTCACAGCGTATTACATTTTAATTATCAATTTGCCACAACAAATATATTCAAAATATATATATATATATATATATATATATATATATATATATATATATATATATAAGCGAAATACCACTGACTGACTCATTACGACATCTCCGAAACTATATAGGTCCGATTGACTTGAACTATGGCATAGTTACTTTTTTCCGGATGTGTAGACACTAACTAATAACGGATTTTACGTTAATCCTGTCTTAAATAATATTAATAAATCTTATCCCAAAAAATTTCATCTACCATCACATATAGCCTACGGGGGCAAAGCCGAGGACTAAAGCTAATCTCCTTATTAAATTTACAGAAACAAAAGTAAAATAACAATCGAGTAGCCACTCTCTTATTACTTTGAGCGAGCGATCCCTGTTTAAGTACATAAAATTGTACATAGCGTGTAAATCTATTTTGATGAAAGCTTGTACTTTAAGGTATAAGGTTTTGCTCTTCAAGTCTTATATGCCGGTTGGTAGGTTTTGTAACAATGTTTTTGTGAAAACATTTTTCTAAGCGTTGCTTTTAACGTATCTCACAGAATTTTGAGGTGATTGCTACGGTATTACGTGTAGTGCCGAAGTGGCAGTAGGTTTAACAACCTTTCAACAATAGACGACATCACATAAACAAAATCAAATAGATGGCGCTATATGACTTAGTAACGTGAGAACAGGTAGTAGATAAATTTTGCATATTTTTAAGTATAAATGTTATGTATCTAAATATTTTTATTTTATATGAACATGAGTAACTTTTATTTTTCTTTAATATTCTCTTAAATTTGTATATTTTCAAATTGATTGTAGGGCCAAAGTTTCAAATTTCGTAATTTGTAAAATAGAGAAAGACATTAATAAAAGTCCAGTTTTACATCTATCAGCACTTCGAGCAACGTGTTACGATTACAATTTTACAATTATATTCTGTGTAATTAAACTCTGTAACCTGGAAGAAAAGTCGGAAGCTAAAAAGATAATTCACAATTGGCTATATATGTTACGTGTCTATACTTATTTGCATTACAAATCCATGCTTAAGATTACATCAAATAAAATGTCCTTGTTCTACCACTATAATATAATTTTATATAATTCTTTATGCATAAGTTGTTTGAAAACATAAGTAGTATATTTATTTACATGAATTTATTTAGATCCCAATGTGCATGCGTATGTATGTGTATATACGTTAAACCATCATCATTAGGATTAGTTATCTAGTATTTTAGTTTCCTTATATTGTTTTCTTTTTTTTACGTTATTAGTTATTTTAATGATGTTAATTTTCTTGTCGTTAGTGAAACGCATTTACAAGTAATGTCTTAAACGTCAGTTATATTTCTTATGAAAATGTTAATCGTATTGGGCTCTCGCGATACTGGCACATCGCCGAGTGCGAGGGCCATAGAGATAAGTCATTCGGATCAATAAAATCAACCCATCATTTGGTGTACATTCTTATAAAATCTTTCTGTTTGATTGTAAATTACCTGGAAACTATCAATTACTGTAAATAAAGTATATACAATTATACATACATATGTATATCTTAAAGTCAGGTATGTATATACGATGCAATGTAGGTATACACATGCGTATACGTGCACACAGACCGCTGCGCCTGCGCGAACCTTAGCATATCGATGACGCAAACTCATAAAATGTTACCCATACAAAAACTACCCAACGCGCCCAAAGAAGTTTTCACTTCAAAACTATTATTTATAATGACTTACCCGTGTTCTAATATAATACTTAAATTTTATTTTCATAAAATGATTTTATTTTCCGTGTCAGTAACATTTTTCAATAATTTCATTTAAACAAACGAACACAAACCATGAACGCAAATATACAATTCAACGCAATCACGAAACGAACATAAGCAAACTGCTGCTACGTCAAAAAAAAAAACAGAATTCTGTTGTACGAATCCTGACCGGTGAACACGCGTCCAAAGCTTTGACAAACCGCTAAAAAAATTTTAATACTTTTTTACGCAAATATGTAAATTGTAATATTTATTTTACGTCTGTGCAAACTCCCTAATGCATCTGATTTTTAAGATGCTCCGAATAAAAAAATTCTTAGAATTTCTTCCACCATCTCCTTTTAAACATTTAAAATTTATTTTGTGATCCACGTCCTTTTTTTAACGGTTGTCCGCGCTAAAACCCGTTGAAAGCAGGACGTGGAACACAAAATAAATTTTAAAAGTTATTTTTGTGAAGTGGCACTCTATAAGTAGATGGCACAAGAGGCCCTCAATCTGATTTGGTGGATATAACCATTAAATGATTGTTGAATCAGCTACATGTTGTTGTATCAGATGTCTTTCAGTTATTCCACTGTTAAGGCATGGTCACACACAATATTTCTTTTTCATTTCACATCAAAGGGCTTAAAGTCGAAAAAACCGGCCAAGAGCATGTCGGGATACGCGCAGTGTAGGGTTCTGTAGTTATTCGTCACTATATACGAATATTCGAAGGGGGCCTTTTTATTTGATACTATGAACCTATTAATTGAGTTGACATTATAACGGCTAAAAACATCTAAAATCAAGTTATAGGACTTCGTTAATGATTCAAGATATTATTACGATTTTACACGATTCATAAATATATGTATATTTACTACTTGTTTTACACAACCAAGAATGTCATGAAATGACTTGAAGTCGCAAGAGACGTACTGTTACAGTTATATTAAGTATATTTTATTAGTGTTAAATGACTTTAATGCATTATTATTGCATCTACCTAAATACATAACTATTTATTACATTTTAAGTGCCTTAAAACACAATTAAAACGCTTACTATAGTCTCAGAATGTAAAAATACGATGTGAAAAAAGTGCACCAGCAAAAGAGCGTATCTTCATGGTACTTATCTCATTTTGTTGAGAAACGTAGTTTTTCAGCAATAACTCAAAAACGGTATATGCGATCGTATTGAAAATATTTTTTCTTGAAAGCATTTACTAAGCGTTGCCTTTGTATTTTTTTGATACTTTTTAGGCATGCGATTTAACATATAAATGGGAGGGACACGATTTAAATTACTTTTAGAGTGATTATTTCCGAAAATAATTACTTCAATTATAAAAAAAGTTCCTTAGAAAACTTTAATTTGTTTTTAAAAGAACTGTCGAAACTGCGCCATACTTTAATATTTTCTTAAAAAATATTTCAGCTTGTGCTAAGTGTACGTAGTGCTCCCCCTAGAAATATTATTTTTTATTATTTTGCTATAAACCAAGTAGCGGTTTATACACGACACCTATACTCTAAATTCTAAATACTCTAGAAATATCAATATACATCTTATTTGAGTAAAATGCCTGGTGGCATAAGGACAAACGGACACGACAAAACTATAAGGGTTCTCCTTTCGCTATTTCGGCAACGGAACCCCACAAAGCGATGTTCAATAGCCGTGTCAAATGTTCGATAATTCTAGAAAAATCCAAAGCTATAACCGAATAAGTTATGAAATGAACAGGAATCATTATAATTTCCTTTACGTTTCATCGTTTTAAAATAGGAATTGTAATGGGATCATTACAATAAGCACTAACTGTTAACCCTTTCATCGTAGACTTTATTTTCGTTTTCATTTATTTTTTAACGCTCATATTCGATACGAAATAACAAGACGAAAGTCTGCGAAATATATTTCCTTTAGGTAAAAATACAATGGTAAT
This sequence comes from Eumeta japonica, assembly GCA_005406025.1. NCBI lineage: Eukaryota > Metazoa > Arthropoda > Insecta > Lepidoptera > Psychidae > Eumeta > Eumeta japonica. Next base: position 36,837 of record BGZK01001874.1, read on the forward strand.
GTGTGTATTAATCCACAAGATTTCACTAAAACTTACCACGATCTCATTGCGAATATCAAATCCTTTATACACCGTCCCGCGTAACGCACCTCGCTATGCGACATGAATACGCTTTTTGTCGAGTCTAAATATACATATGCTATTCGTAACAGAAAGTTACTTTCTCGCGCATCACACAAGGAGCGTTAAGCGCGTGGCGCCGTCCCGACAACTTCCCACTAAATACCTGTCCGAAGATGGTAAACTGCAAACTCCCGACCGCAGCCGACTTCGACTGTAACGCGCGCAAGATTAAAGACTCCAACTCCGCGAACTTCGCTCGTCTTTGATACGCGACCGGCTTGTTTGTTGGCTGACTTTTCGCTTTCGCGATGTACTGGGTTGTTTTGAATTTCATTAAAATAACAAAACGGAACCCTTATAGTTTCGTCATGTCCGTACGTCCGTCCGTATGTCACAGGCATTTTATTCAAAAACTACAAATCGATGATATTCGATGTATAGGTGTCTTGTATAAGCCGCTACTTAGTTTGATAGTTAATAACAAAAATAAATATTTCTAGAGGGGCACTCCATACATGTAACAAAAGCTGAAAAAAATTTTTTTCATCAAACATCGACGTGTGGCACATATTTCGACAGCTTTTTCAAAAACACTAAGAATTTTAAGCATTTTTTTAAATTACCTAAGTGAATATTTTCGAAAACAATCGCTCCGAAAGTAGCAATAATTGTGTCTTCTTCCCCCCTTTACTTTTTAAGCCATATATCCGAAAAATATAAAAAAAGATACAAAAGATTAAAAAATGCTTTCAACGAAAATTATTTTGAACGCGATCGGATATACCATTTTTGAGTTATTACCGAAAAAACTCCGCTTTTCAACAAAAGGACATAAGTTCCTTAAAGATATGCTCTTTTGTTGCGTACTTTAGTTCACGCTAGTTTAAGAGTAACATTTGACATACCACTTGTTTCTATAGTTATAGGCGACTAAAATGCTTATACCTATTATGTGCAGGAAACATGGAAAAATTATAACAAAATGTTTTTTTTCATTTGTTATGCATTTTGTGGTAATGGCTTCGGAACCCTGCAGTGAGAATAGTCCGACATACTCTTGGCCGGTTTTTTTTCAGTGTTTCGTAATGGAATTTAATAAAGGAATCCGACTCGTAAAACTGATTTCCGTTTTTATATTCATTTTCTTTCTCAAAATTCGGCTAACAATGATAGCGAAAAATTTAAACAGTATTTTTTTTCCATCGAACATGTGGTACATCGATGTAGGGAGATGGATCCGATAGCTTGACGCTTTAACGAGACGCAAAGCAATTTGTTTAAATTTAATACACCAATGCAATGAAACTTCAAAATTAATGTTTGTTTTCAATTTGGGAGTTATGTATATATAGATAGGTTATGTTTGTAAATACTACACACAATATTTAGAAAGTCCTTAATTGAAAACAAACATTAATTTTGAATCAAATAAATGCTTTTCTCGTGCGGCAATCGAACCGGCCTCCTCGATGTAACATCTCAAGTCTGAACCACGGGCGAATGTACCAACGATTTTATAACTGAAATCAAATTACGCGTCGGTCCCAAACTCTGATGCTACATCGCCAGCAGGCTCCAAGCCAAACCAGGATGGCGTGGATGGCTCAAGGTACAAGTCGTACGACCTAGAATAAAAAAGGTTTTGGGAGGGAATAACCTAAACATTGAGGTGTTCGAAAACTCAACGCGCACATACCTTCCATACCTACCATACTTTGACTGCCTGATTGGCGCTGTTGATAGTGATCCTACTCACTGCGCTGGGGACGTGTGTTCGATTCCCGCACAACAAAAACATTTTTTCTGTTTGATTAAAAATTAAGGTTTGTCTTGAGTCTGAGAGTTTCTATGCACTGTGTGTACATTTTTATAAAAAAATATGTATTATATCAACTGTCCAGTGCCCATAATACAAGCCTCGTTGCTTAGTTGGAGACCAGATGGCGCTGTGTATATACATACGTACGAAGATATTATCATTATTATTCTTAACTTCGACGGGTCGGAAAGCTAACTGGCCCTAGCGTGGATCCGGCTGTCGAATTTGTCCGAGTCGACGTTCCGAAGATCATCTGCTCGACGCGAGAGGGCGCCGCGGGAGTTAGCAACTTTTCCTTCGAGCCCGCTCCAAAAAGATATTTATTATTTCCCCTCGTATAACCGTGAATAAATCGCGCACGTACTATTCTCTTTATATGAAGTTTCAAAGGTGGGCGCGTGCGCTGACGTCGTGTGAATTAAAAGTTTGCAAAATAATACTTATTGATCGACAAGCTCTATGCCGAGCGTCAAAGCGGTGTGCGTGTTTAGCGTTAGGTATGACTAGGTGGTTATTATAGACTGATACAATTCACAAATATTACAAAATATAACCATTGCCTAAATAAAGCTTTATATATTTTTTTTACATCAATCCATTACGATATTTGTTTTGAAAAGAGGATTGCTACAATTTTATGACATCAAGCTCATAAAGTGTACACATACATATGAACATAAGCTCATAAAGTAGCGTACGAAATAAGCAATGAAGCAGTGGTTTACGCTGAGTGAACCATAAGAAATATATCGAATGAAAGTACATAATTGTAGATGTTAAAAAAAACTATTAAAATATTCGGGTTAGTATAACGTATGGAATCCATCACGCATCTTTCCGCAAATATTCATAATCATAATCTCCTTCTTTTTTAGAACAACTTTGCCAAAGAAACCATAGGCATTGATGTTTCTAAGAAATATAGCTCAGAACGTATACTTAAAATTCACAAACAGCGACACCTGTCCGGCCGAGCATTTAATAGGGTTGTGTTAAATTTTTATAAGTACATTTTCAATGATTTATTTTTTTGTAATTACTTTGGCAAAGTTTTTCCAAAAAGTAGATTTAAAAGTGAAAGTAGACTTTGAATATTACGGAAAAATACATAATCGATTTCATACGGTATAACTGTATTTTACAGATGAGCTGCGATAACTATTTCAATCTTCAAAATAAAATCCAGAAATCGATACTCTCAATCTCCGAGGACAGCGGGGGCGGGATTGACACGATTCCCGCGTTATATATTTATAAGAAAAAACTAAAACAACATCTCTTTAGTACACACGGACGGAGACGCTGCCACAGCTAGTATACATTATTTATGAAAAATTATATTGTCTCATCACCGCAAACGAATTTGATATAAAACAATACATTAATCATCCGCGAACCGTCAAAGGGACCGCGCGACGCGCCATTGTTTCGCGCGGCGCACTATGCCGTTCCAAATAAAAAAACAGACAAGTGTGCCTCAAACTCGAGCATCAAAGGTTTCATAATTTTTATCTCAATAAAGGGCTTTTGGCAAACGTAAATCATTTAACATATTAATATTATACATATATTTCTTGTTAAAATATGTATATAAGCCTTAAAAACATGACCAAAATTGGTTAAAACTCAAGGGGGTCGTAAGCTATCGATGATTTTTAGGAATCTCTCTCGTTTTAGCAAGGATAAGTATGAGTTAAATTTAAATGTGTTTGATAGTACTATATTTTAAAGATGGGGAGTGTAAAACTTTAATATGGAGCTTATTTTTACAGCCCTGGTCCTGTCCCATTCTTGTTCACGGTCGTGATCGATTTTGCTGTCCGCTCTGCTTCCAATTCCAATCCCAAAAATTGTCAGGGTTTTGTTTTGGACAAATCCGGGCATCCAAAAAAAAAGTTTCACTATTACTATATGATAGCTTTTGTCCACTGCTTCGGTTCGTGAGCATAGAACAAACTGACTAACTTATAGAACAAACTTACTTTTTTATAGGTTGTGTTCTACGGAAACCCTACATCTTCTCGTGACATGCTTTTTCGTTTGTTTTTCTAAAAGAAGAAGAAGTATCTACTTTGTTTTATTAATATTTTATTTTTGTAACAGCGATTTCTGTACCGCCGCGTGAGCCCGCACCTCGGATTTCTTTCACAGTCGCCTCGGTGTACGGATTCTGGCGGTGTCTGGGATAGCGTTTCAAATGTTCAGACTTCTTTATTACAGCACGAGCTTTAAATGTGGAGGCCGGAGTATAACTGCGACGGATGCATTTATTTTTTTGGTTTGATGCGCAGGAAGTGGAAATCTTCACGAACGAAAGGTATCCGGCCACGCGATCTATGGACCGGGTTATGTGGGATTATTACCCACTAAAACCACTTCCTTAAGGTGACTCTATCGTTAAAGCTATTACCTATGATAACCATATTACAGCAGCTTTGCCTGACGTCAAAGCGAAAACGAGCAAACAATGCACTCGGGTGCAATGTGCAAAGTTTAGGGACTTGGCGTCGCGTGGGTAAGTAATATTGTGATTTTTGACCGAGTTTTCCGACTCGGTATGGGATAACTAGGGAGCTGTAGTTTGGACGGATTTAATTTTTATTATTTCTAATCACATCCACAAGCGCGGCGTGTTCCGCTAATAAAAGAGTTTTTTTCAACAAATTTATGAAACATGACATTTTATTGGACGATTTTACAAATTAGACTGAGAAATTTTCAACAGAACAACAGAACGCTTCGCACTATTGCCATAACAATGCAATCGATTCAGATTCCGTATAACGTTATAGAAAAACGCATGATTAAATTATTATTACTACGCGTAGTTCGTATACTTTCTGTCAATTGAAGCCACTGAACAGGTTAAAGAATTAGCTTAAACAGTTATGTGACTTTTTAATACGTTTTATTGACAAGCTTGTCAGGATCTAGTTAAAAATATATACACACACGCACACACTCGCGCACGCACGCATAAACACACGTCTGCGTCTGTGTCTCTGTGTGTGCATGTATGTGTGTGTTGGTGCGCGCGTGCATGCGTGTGTTTTAATTTTTCATTGATATTGTAGTTATTACCATTTCTCAGAATACACGTACGTAGAATAAACGTCCAGTAAGCTAAGCCTTCATCTAATTTCTTTGGCATAGCTGGAAAACGGACGGACGGCGACCAGATCGGAGTTTTCTTGCCTCTTCGAGAACCATTATTCTGCTACGGATCCCCGAAACCAGCCATCGAAAACGGAACCGGAGCGGAATTTCCGCCGATGCGCGTCGGACATTTTTTCCCGTCTGTCTATCCGTAATTTTCGTACGTCTCGCCTTTGTAGGCGGGTTTTTTTTAACGCCAGCCAGTCGTTAGCGACCGCGTAGAATCCATCTCGACGCCAGCTCGTTGCGCGCGAATCGCTAAAGCGGGGAATTGGCTTTATGCATGCCGAGAGTCGGCTCGGACGGACGCCGTCTTTTCTCTTCGAGCGTAGTGTAACGGGGCCTTTGTATTAGCGCTACAAACTGTTCCGACGTCTGGCGATGTTCGGAGCGCTGTTCAAATCGATGAAATCGGATGAATGCGAGACGCGATATCACGGGGCTGACTGTGAGTCGAGTCTAAGGTTTTCCCGCTATTCTCTATTCTGTAATAAATTATTTACAAGTATTACATTTATTTGAGCAAATAACGTTATTTCGTATTGCGAGTGAACAAAAAATATCGAGTATCGTTGCGAGTCTATGGTACGTTTAGGTATAACAACTTGTAATCTATAAATTGCTATAACACCGTCTTAAACGGCACAAGAAATATCCCAATGAAGAGCTCAACATATCTACTGCTAAAAGAGTGCTGTCCCGCATTATCTATTAGCTAGATACAGACTATCGATACTTTACACGATTTTGAACACTTATAAGCGTAGAGAACAGTAACAAATACGAAAACGCAGTTACTCTACGACCTTGCACTCACAAGGTAAAGCAAATAATATACATTGCAATGTGCAAAAAAGTCAGTAAAAGTTGTTAAGTACTATCATCCCGCTGCTGAGACATGCTTTGTCACAATTTTTTTTTTTCATTTCACGTTAATGAACTTGGACCTTCGGCATAGATCTTCAGCCGCGACGTGAATGGTTTAATTTGAGTTACAAGCCCATCGATCGATTCGCCTGCGAGCGGACTTGAATCCGATACCTTCTGCATCGAAGACAGCTTTTAATCTCTAAATCAACACCGTTCAATGGAATATACGTGAAATTCGACCAGCTTTTCGTACGTTGCAGACGGACTTGGTTAACCATTATCTACACGTACATGGAAAATAAATGGTTTAATTCAGAATCCAAATAAAACTTGTTTCAGCGCACTTTCAATGAGTACCTATTCTTCCCGAACGAAGGCATTAATTACATTATACACTCCTAAGTATTTCGATCTTCCAATATCTAACGCTTCTCTTTACTCCGGCCGTTCTGTGGGCCTAGCATGACGCCTTAGTCAAGAGTTGCTCCAAAAGGTTATCCTTGTCGCGCCCATATAATGAGCGAAAAGGACAGTCCTATAGAGAGGCTCTTATCTAAGGCGTCATGCTAGGCCCGCTGGAGGTGTTCACGAAACAGTCCGTGCCGCTTCTCGCGACCCGGCGCAACGGCATCAATTTACATATCAACGTTTAGCGGTCGCTACGAACTTTACAAGGCAGAGTTACGACCGCGCGGCACTCTCCGGGCCCCGGCGCCGTCATGCCCGCGACGGGATTGACGAAGGGCGGATAAGGCGACTTTGAAGCGATACTTTGTCTGGCGGTCGGGGGCGGAGCGCCGCATCCGCGGGTATGAAGTTACGCGGCATAAATCAAGTTCCGCATCTCGCCGCGGAAGACGCCTCCGGCCGAAGCTAATTGAAACAGCCGTAAAACTCTTAACGGGCGCAATTCATTCCGAACGGTGATTCCGTCGGCGGAAATCCGAGCCGAGGATAAAATTCGACGAACGCGGCGGTCGCCCTTAAAACGGCACGAGGGCGCTCGTAGGCCGCCGCGAAGGGCTGAGCGGGACACGCCCGTAGTATACGCCGTAATAGCGAAAGGTACTCCACGACAGCACACGAAAGAATAGCTTTTACGAATTACTTTCGTAAGATATTAAGTACATCCAACATGCAATTAATGTAGCGATTAACGAAAAATATACTAAGGTGTCTTTTATTTTAAAATACAATTTTAATATCATGTAATCGTTTCCAAACAAAGCAATTGTAGCATATAACATTAAGTACTGCCTTATAAATATATACAACATGCTTCTGTCGTTTTCTACACAACTTTAACAATTTACTCTATTGATGATAACTATCAAAAGTTCTCAAATAACTTATGCCTAAAAATGAAGTGTTAATTTTTTTTTACTATTCAAACGTAACAAATCAATGTCTAGCGTGAAAGGCCCTTTACACAAATGGCAACGTGATGTCTTCGCTATCGGTATGCGGGGTACGAACCGAGGGCGGCCACCTCACAACAGAACATGTGTAGAGAAACGGCAACGCAAATATTACAATAAGGTGCTTAATACACGAACGAAAAATAAACATTTCGTCTTTTTAAATTTACAAAAATCTCAGTAACTAACCATTTAGTAATATATGTTCTTGGACAATTTTTGATAGTTATCATTTGTAGAGCCATTTGCCAAAGTGAACGGAAAACGTCAGGAGAACGTTATTTAACGTCAGATAAGAGTGTTTTATATCTCCGTAATTTAAATAAGACGTGTTTAGAATATGGGCGAATAAAAGTTTTACATACAAAGAAAATATTGAGGTCATGAATTATTTGTGATATAGTCCTTTACGCAGAATGAAAAAAATCTATAGTGATATCTTATAGTTAGAGAGTTATCTTTGGATAATATATCATTTAAAAACTAATTCTTAACTAGATACTAAAACCTCCAGACACTTTAGAATCATGTTATGATACTGTAATAATTTAGTATTTAATTGCTCTATAAGTGAATTGTATAAGTGCATTCTTTTGGAAATAAATTCCTTTAAACCTAATTCAAAAGGGGGTCTACGTCGTGTCGACTTAATGCATGGTAGTACCATAGATACCGACAGTGCTAGTGTCTATAGTATCTTGAATGGATACCACCACTGTCGGTTGTCCTGGAGATACATCGGAGGAGTACCCTGCCCGGACATTGCAGGGCCGGACAGGGACTCGGCGACCATATTAATGGGATATGGAATATGAAGGTTGGCGACAACGAGTGTTGGGTCGTGGTGAAAACCCTTTGCAATGGTATCATTTCACTGAAGAAAGCGGCGGAACGAAACCGCGAGGACAGTTCCTCGATAGACATTCACCACCAGCGCTCCCAGTAGAGTGAGAGTTGCCTCCCTACCCATCTCTAACCTCCCTAATACAGGCCCGAGGGTAATAGATTTAGAGAAATTCCCCAGCCGTCATGTTTATCTGCAAGGGAAGGAGTCTCTCGCTCTGAAACTGTAGTTATAATAATCATCAGTAGTCGTTAAGGCAGGGGAAAAATGCGTCAGCGTACCCGATGACCCGGTATCAAGGCAACAAGAAAGACACCAAGAAGTTCGAATCGGTACGAGTCCGATATAATCCGATCGATCTTCCTCTAGTATGGCTATCCACAAGGAATACATAATGTAAGAAAAAAGCAAATAAAAAAAGCTATGGGAGGTTGCGTGAAGTATTCAGATAAAATCTAATTAAACATTAATTAATGAACTGGATGAAACGTGTACCAAAATTATTGAAGCGGTGACCTATACTGGTATCTAAACATTTTAGTTAATTATGTACTCTAGGGCATAAGCCTTTTTCTATAAATCTAACTTTATGAAGCTGTCCACCAAAAGGGTGTGTCATCAAAGCACTCACAATACCACTAAGTTCATACGTCAAAATATTTCTAGTTTTTGGACGTTATCCTATCATTCGAGCGAACTACAACCCATACAATAGGTTGTAGTTGTTCGCACTTAACTTGTAGACGCTCTGACCACGGAAATAAAACGTGCTGCACACTTCAATTTCTATATATATATCCCTTGGCTAGCCGTCTAGAACCTTTTCGTGTGTAAACAAGCTAATAAATCATCTATAACAAATAAATAGTTTTAGTAATTGATTGAATGAATTCTAGTAAAGGATGTTAATAAATCTTATTTATTACATCCGATATAAATAAATAAGATTTATTGCACTCTTAAATATTCTAATTAAAAAAAAACCGTGCATTTAAAATGTAAACACGCGTGCGTAGTTGTGATAGAGAGATTTGTTTACGTTACAGAATATTATTTTGGAATATTTTTACACGATGATCTCTTTAAAAAGACGAATTTTACTTTAATTAAATTTTAAGCATTTCACTACTGAGGCACGCTATCACATAATCTTTTTGTTTTTTTTTAAATTGAGGGTCTCGAATTTTAAGCTGCACGCGGATCCAATGCAACTCGAAGGTTGCTAACGGTCCTTATTATAAAACCGATGACGATGTTTGCGACCAACGGCTTAACGCATTTTGCGAGACAAGTAACAAGTGGTTTTATTTAACTCGTATCAAGAAATCTTGGTTAATTTGACCATCTTTAATGTTGACTCCGGTGTCTGTTGGTTCAAATGCGACACTCTTTTAACCACTAAGACACCTCTTCTGAGCGACAGAATATGATATAAGGACGTAAATCCCTCACTGCCTCCATGCTTATTGAGAACTTCACACATGTGTACTCCATGGCTGTGCTTCCTTGATCGTTAAAGCAAGTGATTATAATTGTTGTTTCAATCTGTCTGAGTTTAGAAAAACACAACTTAGTCACGCAACCTCATGAACTCAAACTCACCTTTATTGCGTCACAGATGAACCTATCAACCGCTGTACTATCACTTTTTTTTATCAGATAATACAAACCCCTTTTGTAAGATGCGTGGTTTCTTTGTATAAATTTTTATGAAAGTGAAATTTAAAATAATGTCGTAAACCAAGAGCCGGTTCAACAAAATATAAAATGCTATGAATATGAAATGTTCAGAGAAGCAAATGTGTAATTCTATTTTCTGAGACGTAGACGTGGACGGTGTCTTATTTGCACGTGTATGAACAATTTACAATGACCTTCCATTATTTTTGTATCAAAAATTTAAGATTCACCTAAATTCTTACGTTACTCGTAACAATTTAAGTAACTTTTAAACTTCATTTTAAACTTCATCATAAGCATGAAAACATGATTAAACATCAACAAATATATACAGTTAAAGAAAATTATTAGTGATCATGGGTTTTTTTTCTGTAAAATTCCTTAATTATTAAACGCTACATTTAAAAAGTCTCGAAACGAGAAAAGATAGAATAAAATTTCTTTCATTTAAATGTATAAAAAGGGAGTACCTTTTTATTTTTTTTATCATAATTTACTAAAATAAAAAAAAAAAACAATTGACGTTAGAATTGACAATAGACACGCTATAAGTAATGTTAGTGTCGGTATCAATTAAGCAAACTATCTGTATGTATACTCGTGTAGAATAGTGTGAAATGTTTTTTTTAACTCAAACTTTTTTTACTGCCACCCTCGTAGAAAAAGGGTTCTCTATTTACTCTTATTTATTTTTTTTGCGATCCTCTTGAATTCATCGTAATTTCCCAAACGACGCAATTATATGTTTCAATAAAGATTTTATTGCACGAAAATTTGCTGAATTCGTCTTGTTTTATGTGTGTCGTGCAAAACTCCGACAATTTTTGATTCTGTGTTCCCTTATTCTACAGAAAATGGTAACGTAATGGTTATGTTAGCACAATTGTTTGCGAAGTCCAGTTGAAATATAATATTGCATACAGAATCGTTCTGACGATAGTGTATACAATTTGTTCCTCAATTCTAGAAAAACCTTTACCGAAGGTCTATATACGGTCTGTTGCACATAGCGTTGTTAAGGCAATGAAAGAACGTAGATGTTGATAATGTAAAAGCAAACAATAATATTCTTAATATAACTTTTTTCTGTTAAAAATAAAATAATGTAAACGTTGGCATGATTCGGTTTGGTTTAGTGTTACACTATTAAAAATGTCTCAAGGTATATGAAAACAAAATGCATCAAGTTTTAAAAATAAAACAACATATTGTATTCAATTAATTGTAAATGTAAATGCACTTATGCGAGAAAGTTAAGAGTTAGAAAAAAAAATTTGAAACATGCAGTTATTATTCAGCTCGTGAGGTGGGACAGCCACATCTGGTTTTCAGTTTTGTGATGTGAAACATCGATACCAGAAAAAAATTATAATAAAATAAAATTGCATAAAATTTATTTAAATGTTATGAAATTTCCTTTTATATACATATATATATATATATACGTATGCATACGTCCTTGTGCATGCGCGCGAGTGAGTGTGTGTGTACATGTGTGCGCGTATTTATTATGCGTGTGTGTAATACGAAACACTAACAGCGTGAGTCGACTCGTATTGTCCAGTATTTTGTTCGTAACATTATCATCCTAATGATTTTGTTTAGTCAGCCAACAACTCCATCTCTCGGCGGGGCACGCAAACCTCCTCACTTTCAAGTTACCGACGTCCGGTTCGCTTAAAGCCGGCCGTACGAGAATTTCACCTGGAAATCGGCCAGATCCTATTTCCTCGGCTGTCCTATAATTCTTCGCTGAAAAGTCGCCAAGACAGTTGAACGATATTTCATAAATAATTCAAGTTGGTATTTCCTCAGGGTCACGGGGCATACTTATATTTTTCATGTCATTCGCGATGGACTAAAATAAATCGTGCCTATTGTTTACGCTCGACGGCTAAGAGCTTTGAATAACACAAATCATATCTTTAAAGATCAACGCCAAGGAGCTTGTATTTTACTTTGTATTCTAACAGAGATTCTCACGATGGAGTGTATAATATATATATATAGGATAGTCGACGGGCGAACGAACAACCCAGCCATTAGAGAGTATATGGTCACCGACACCCACAGAGGAATCACCACTGCGTTGCAAGTCCCTTGGAAGGGAATAGGATATCTGATACCCCTGTATCAGATATCCTATAGGTCGGGTTGATGGAAGGGAGAGAGAGGAATAAGCCACCGGAACTCTACTTACTGGATGAAATGCAACAGCGAAAGCTGGTACTTCACGTATGCGAGGATGGTATTTTACCACTCGAGCCGGTCCATGTTTGCACTTAACCAAGTTGACCAGTGTAGCTCTACGAAAGAAAGAGTATTACTTTTATCAAAAAACGTTCGTGTTGTCTTTTAAAAAGTAATGACATCAAAATCGAGGAAACTTAAAGAACCAATTTATTGTGTACATAATATTTTTAGATAATGAGTTTTAATAGATATTTTAAAATTCTAGGGATAGTTTCATCGACTTATGTGAAACACACACACACATATATATAATTTTTTTCATTGAATTCCTTCAATTTCAACTTTAAATTAAGACTTTCTACAATGCAAAGTTCAGCTAGACGCTTAAGGTCGAGAGAGAAACAAATTTAGCATAAAGATATCAAAATCAAAGATACATCGGTCAAAACATTGCAATTTTTTTTGTTCCCAGGTCAACAGCCCGTTCTTGGTGGTGGAGTTGTCGCTGACGAGATTGGAAGGTACACAGTTACGAGCCCTGGGCTTGCTGTCCGTCTTCGGGTTCAACGTGACGTACGCCGTCAGGGGCCCCGGCGAGCCGGCTCCCAGCTCCTGCAGCGCCGTCGAGTGCCGCCTCCTAGGTCACTGCTACGCGACGCACGACTACCAGTGAGCGCTTTTACTTAATTTTAAGTAGTCGACCCTACTCGTGTATAATGACATCAAAACCGACGAGGAAAATGTTTTTTGTATCCAGTACAAGCGGCACGAATAACGAACGAAACTAATTAACGCATGAAGCTAATTTCTACGTTTATTACAATCTGATTCAACAATAGCATTCAAACTACTGTCATTGATTATATAGAATACGTTTACAGGTTTCTAAAAACAATCTCCGTACTAATTGTGTTGGCAAAAAGGTTCACTTTCTTCATTATGTAAATATAAATTACATAATTATATAAGTATCTATAGGATAGTTCAATATGCAATGTTCATATTGCTCAAAGAGCCCCAACGGAAACGATACCGCCCCCTAGTGGGCGCCAGAGCTTTTCATGGGGACGGTAGCAGGTCCAAAAGCAAATATGACAATCAAGGTGGCGGTCGTGGCATACCTACCTCATTTGAAATTTAATATAATAAAATATTTTGAAAAAACATCTATTTTAATGAAAAAACATTTTGTCTAGTCGTCTGAGATATTTATCTTATTACCTATAGGATAAATAAACATTTAAATAAGAATTGATGAACTAACTAATTGATTCGGTTTAGGATTGTCGGTAACAAGTCTATATAAGTTGGTAAACAAAAACGTGATTTACGCAATCAAGCATGTTTCGACAAAAATACGGGAACTTGTAATGATCTGCGGGCCTAGCATGACGCCGTAGATGTATTTGTCCTTGTCGCGCCAATATGATGTGCGAAAAGAACAGTCCGACAGACAGACTCTTGTCTAGGGTGTCATGCTAGGCCCGCTGTTCGCAGGGCAAGTGCACCGGGGCACCACAAACAAACAAAGTCAAGCAAAGACGCGCAAGTGTTGCATGCTCGAAATCAAATCTTTATGAGACAGGGATAACTTCTTTTAGTGTCTTATTGTTTTTGTGTTTTGCCAGTGATCCATATTCGTGCGTGATTAACAAAGTAAAGAAGACATTATAGCCATTATAACCAACTTTTTTAAATTGATTGAAATGTTTATGTATTGAAATTGTGAATTTCAACATTTCTGAAACTAAGAAGAAATGTCGGCAGTACAATATTGAGTATTTGAAATATGGATTTACGCAATCTCCAACAAACGAATATTTTTAATTTGCCAAAAAGTATTTTCAAATGAAGCCATGAAGCCTTCTAGACTTCAAGAGCATTTGAATAAAATACAGGCTGATAAAAAGGACAAAGATTTATTCTACTTTCAAGGACTTGAAAAGAAATATTAAAAATGGCTAACTACATCAAACCTTTTTGTATCGTGTTCTAAACAAGAAAATTATGGAATGCGAGCTTAATATAATATTTCATTATTAATCACAAAAGCTGGAAAAACCACACACATTGGTTAGGAATTAATTATGCTGGCAGCCAAAGAGATAATCGAAACTTTTCTTCATCATAAGACGCCATCAGATATCATTAAAAAAAATTCCTTTAAATAATAATACCGTTCAAAGAGGAATCGATGCAATGGCTAAAGCCGTTGAACCATCAATATATGATTACTTAGAAACTTCCAAATTTTCCATTCAACTCGATGAATCAACTTTACCAAATAACGACGTACTACTCTTGGCTTACGTCCGATTCCTATACGAAGAAAAAATTTGTCAAGAGCTATTATTTGCAAAAAATTTGAAAACTGATACAAAGGTAGAATCGATATTTAACACCATGTACGTTTTTCTTTTCAAGAGAAAGAAATTCCTTTTCAAAATATTTTGCTACAGATGGTGCTCCAGCAATGACGGGGCGTCATAAGGGTTTTATTGCGCATTTAAAAAAAGCAGTACCAAATGTACTCGCTGTACATTGTGTTTCACATGTATTCATCGTCAGCACTTGGTTGCAAAAAATTTTAATGAACGCCTTCATGCATCGCTCCATTACGTTATTAGAGCAGTCAACAAGATAAGAAGTAATTCATTAAATGACAGATTGTTTGGGCAACTTTGTAGTAAAAATGATGAAGACTATAATCGCTTGCTGCTGCACACAGAAGTACGATGGCTCTCGAAGGGCGTTTGTCTGAATCGCTTTTTCAGTCTATTTGTCTAAATAAGAGACTTCCTTAAAAACAGATAAGATGAACTGCGTGGAAATTTGATTGCGTCCAAAAATGACATCGCTTATTTAAAAGACATTCTTAAAATATTTAATTACGTTAATTCAAAATTGCAAGGTGATGAGGTGAATTTGATAAAAACAAAAAAATGTCATAGCTGCTATTGTGGGAAAAATTTTTTCTATTCAAACGGAATCTAGAAAGAAGTGATTACAACCACTTTCCGACATTATCAGCATTATCGGTAAACACGAAGATTTATTTACTTACTGCCAACACCTGGACGCTCTTCATGCTGATTTTACAGATCGGTTTTAGGATCTTTTAAATATGAATATACCGAGCTGGGTTTTAGACCCTTTTTGCAAAGGCAGATATAACAGAATCATCAAATTTAGAAGAATAACTTGTAGAATTCACAAATAATGAAAAATTAAAAGTAAAATTCAGAAATGGATACCAAAAGTTCTGGCTCCAAAAATCAATACCGTCTCTCCACCCTGGATTGTGGGAAATAGTTCAGAAATTTTTAATTGCTTTTTCTTCATCATATTTAGCTGAGCGTGGGTTTAATGCAGTAGCTAATTTACTGTCTAAGAAAAGGAATAGACTACAGATCACTAAGCGTGGTGATTTGCGACTGATGTTAACTAAATTGAAACCCGATATTAACAAATTATTAAAACTCCACCAGCCTCAACCGTCTCATTGATATTTATTGAATATTGTTTTTTCATAATGTTTTTTTACTAACTTTGATTAATCGGTGTTTTTATTATATTTTTAACTTATTTATTAATTATTCTTGTCTTTGCCGTTGTGCAGTGCCCACTACGAAGTGCTTCAGCTTTGTGTATTGTCTTGCGTTTTTTGGTTAAGTTATAATTTTGTTCATAACACTTTGTATGGTCTTTATCTGAATTAAATGTTTTTATTATAATATATTTTAGTATTTTTATATAATTAATAACCACGACCCTCAGCCACGACCACGAGTAACACGATTACACAGAGAGAGAGAGAGACAGATAATTAAATTTTAATTTGTGATTATTAATAAATAATAGAGAGACATATAAAATTGGTATAACTAATTATTATGTAAAGAGGGGCATTTGAATTTGTTTTCTTATAAAGGGGGCGGTCGTCCATAAAAAGTTGGGAACCGTTGATATAGCTATACTTGTTAAACCAATAAATATAAAAAAAAGAATTTTTGATTTCAAATTTAACCTGATTATGCAACATATGATTTTTTAAATCCAAAGTTATACTGAATAAGCAACTGATACATATTGATAAAATAATTTTCTTTTAATTTTAGGAAAGTTAAATGGGGAGTTTTAATATTATTTATTTATACTAAAACAAATTTGAATGTCTTTTACTTTCACTATATTATTCGATATAAAATGTTGTATAACTAATAAACGCTGTACATTCAATGCATCAACACATCGTGTGTGCCAGGGAATTTTTCTGTTGGTGCATGGAGGGGTACTCGGGCGCAGACTGCGGCGTGGGCCCGCTGTGCCCGCGCGCCGCCAACACCTGTCACCACGGTGGCACCTGCAGGTATGTGCTAACACAGAACTAACACTTCTCTATCGTTTTCCGAAAAATAATGTATACAATTGCCCATGACAGCTAAGTCCCCAAAAGAAATAAAGGAAACACACAGTTGCACCATGCAATTCTTTTATATTTATTAATTTTTTTGCTCAACAGTTCAGCATCTATTTCTTCATTTTCATTTACATTAATCACCTTTCTTTTCGCATTGTTTAATTTTTTACTATTGAATCAATATACTGTACCTTATTTCAAAAAAGGATGCAACATTTGAAATTCAAAACATATGACCGGGCCAGGGATGCAATTTACTCCAAGAGTTTTAATGCTTTCTACGTGATCAAACAAGAAACCTAAACTTACATAAGTAAAAGAAAATATATGGGTCTACCTACGAAATCATCAGCACAGAGTAGAAACTACGGGAAGTAAAAACATAAAATATGAGAAAAGTATGAAGGTGTATGAAGTGGACAACGGCTGAGACGATATTTTTGGAAATCAATCGATTAGGGAACGCACGTTGGCGTGGTTCTCCACTTATCGGATATTGGTGTTGCTAGTATAGGATTAGAAAAGAGAAGTTGCTTCAATACGTGATTTTGGAAGGCATCGATCACGATAACGAAAGGTTTTCTACACAACAATATTAAAAATAAATATCTTCAATTAACTTTCTCTTAAATGTTAGGTCAGGGAAAAAGGTTTTTCTTATTTTATTGGTAAAAAGTTACAGTAAAATCTCTTCGGTTGTGATGTTTATATCTGGCTAGTTTTGATACAATTGCATAGACGATATTTTAAAAAATGAAAAATAAAAAGTAAAAACGGTGCTATGGCATTTTTTATTGTTTTTCTGTCCATCGAAATCAGTGAATTTAACGTAGAAATTTAATACAATTTGAAGTTTAATTACAAAATCGGAAAAAATACGGTACAAGCTGCGAAAAATTTTCTATTAGTACTATTAGTAACACTTATTAATTAGTACTAGTTGATTAGTACGACTATGTGAGAGGGTAGAGCGCGCAATACGGAAAAGATATAGGCAATGATAATAACAAGGATGGAATTTGTCATCATTGCAACACAAAACACCACCCAGATTACGGCGCAACCGTTAGGTAAAAAAAGTTATTGAAGTTTTCTTTAACTTTTCAGAGAAAATTGTTTTAGGGACTTAAGCTTTTCAGGCCATTTTCAAAGTGATATCCACAGTGTGCGTGCGTGTGTTTACGGCTTTTTAAAGTATTTAAATAACTTAAATTTCCTGAAAATATACATATGTTAATTAGACAAATAATTGTGACATTTTGCAGTGTGACTAAGAGTAACAGAAAACTGATTCAAAACTTTTTAGTTTGCTTTTCAGTTAAGTATGATGTCAAAGATGAACTAGTCGACCTGTTACGGATAAAGTCGATGCCGTTTTGGAAAAAGTAGAGAAAGATCAGCGTATAAGTTCTTACGACATAACTGAAGAATTGGGGATTGACCACAAAACAGTTGCGAACCATTTGAAATAATCTGGATATACAAAAAAGCTCGATACTTGGATGCCACACGAACTCACTGAATGAAATCTAATGAATCGTTTACATATTTGCTATTTTCGATTGAAACGTAACGAAACCGAAGCGAACAGCGGTCTTCTTAAGAATCTTAAGAATTGGATGTTTATAGCTATCTGGACCTCTGTCATTCATTCCTAAAAGACCATCATTAGATCACACACTCTTCAGTCTCCAACGCAGTTCCAAGGGTTCATGGTAACCTCATATGTTTAAAACTGTAAAAGATTTACGAAGCCTTCATCCAATTTTGTATCCTACTGTATTTTTTGTAATAAAATTGTTAACTTATTTGTTTAATAAATTGATAGGAAGCAATAAATGCACACGAATTCATGAATTTCGATTAAACTTTGCATATTCCCACATCAAAAGTTTAATAGGATTTCATAAAGGTCCACGTGCATGCAATGCATTTCTTGTTTGTACAAAATGCAATTTCCTCTCGATAACGCGTGTAGAACATTTTCATGGCGCCGCCGACACTGAACAAATACTAGTGTGTGTGCACCTTAACAAAACTTTACCATAAATTCTTTATAAGATGGGAAAATGTGACATTTGAAAATAATTATTGTAGATGTGCCCTTTAATAGGATTTTTTTCTTCTATAGTCGAACCGAAAATGAAATCGTGGAAAAGGTTAATGCTACTATCGCTATATTGTTCAGTAATTTTGATGTCAAAGACGATTTTCGCTTTGGTCAACCTGTTACGAATAAAATCGATGCAATTTTGGAAAAAATAGAGCAAGATCGGTCTAACGTCACAGGTCTAACGTCAAAAGCTGGGGATTGACCAAATAACTGTTTGGAATGTTTTTTGTATATCCAACCTTTTTCAAATGTAAAAAAGCTGGATATACAAAAAAACTCGTAACTTGTGGGTCCCACATGATCTCACTGGAAGAAATCTAATGAATCATATACTTATTTACGATTCTTTATTGAAACGTAATAACACCGAAACATTTTTAGAAAGATTGATCACTGGTGAAGGAAGATTAGGTACCTACGACAATAATGTACGTAAAAAATGATTGTCAAAAGACATGCAAACTCCACAAGCTATAGCGAAACCCAGAATAACTCACAATAATTTGATGCTATGTGTATGGTGGGATTGGAAGGGTATTAGTTATTATGAGCTTTTACCGCCGGGAAAACCTATCAATTTAGATCTCTATTGCCAACCACTGATGAAACTCAAGGAAGAAGCCGAGATAAAACAGCCGGAATTGATCAACAGATAGGATGTGATTTTTTCGCCATACCACTCAGAGCAAATATTGAGAGAGTCATCGACAATATAGCTATGAACTTTCTTCAGAATTCTTTAGATAGTGTTAGGTTAACATCAAGAGAGGATAATCAAAACTACTTGTCGCAGTTTTTTGATAAGAAGTCTCAAAATTTCTGCAGCGATAGGATTAGGTATTATAAAATAACGACAAATTGTTGAACAAAATGGCATATATATACATATATATATATATATATATATATATATATATATATATATATATATATATATATATATATATATATATATATATGTATATTGTAAATGAAATACGAAAAAAATTTTTCCCCTGCCTAAAAACAGGTAATTCGTAAGTTAGACGGTCTCGCTCGTGGATTTACAGTTGAATGTTCATAATTAAAAAGTTTGACGCTATTTATTTAAATTGTTTATTTTAACAGAAACACCACTGATAAACAATTTACTAGCTGTGATTATTTTTTTTACTACATTATTTTTTTTACCGCCCACGTATATTCATAATAATAATCTAGACATCAGCTTTATTTATCCAAGTGTAATTAATTGCATACGAATAAATGTTTTAATTGTAGAGTTCACAGAAATAATAACGTAATATTTTTTTTAATAATCCGTATTGCTTTAGTTCGAGTAAATATTTACAAAATAATATCATCATTTTATTACAACGATACACGCAATAATGATTTGTTAGTGGCATAATGATGGTAACGACCACGATTTACGTCCCCGCAGGCAGATGGGCCCAGCGGCGGTGAGCTGTCTGTGCGCGCCGGGCTACACGGGCGACCTCTGCGAATCCCAACTGGCAACACCAGGTCAATGTTTCGCCTTGACGTAGCGAATATACTGTTTACTCGATACCACTTTTAAGCATTGCAATATAGACATAAATAATGAATGTGAAATTATAACATTGCGATCGCATTACGATTTACATCCACCACGATTATTTTTGTAGTACTTGTAAATAAAGCTGTAAATTGAATTAATATGACGCAACCTGTTTTTAAAATTGAAGGTGAGGCAGTTTTACCGTCATGCGATATAAATCTGAAAAGTCTTTTAGCATGGGTTGAGAGGCTATATAAATTGAGGAGTTACTGGTTAATGCCTCATTACGATTAAGATCGACTCACATATATCAAAGAGATATAAATCTATTACATTCATTTAGCGGACACTGGCGATATTTTCAAAGAAGATACACAATTTACAATGGAACTTCAAACTTTATTGAGAGAACTTACAAAATAAATAAATGTCCTCTACGTCGTCAACTCTTAGATTTGGAAGCCATTCTATTAAAAAAAGATGTGGCGTTTTAATATATTAATACAATAATAATAATTAATTTCTTAGACGCAGAAACTTATATGATATATAAATTCACAAAATATGCTAAAAGTAACGCAACATATTTCTATTTCTGTTGGTCCCACACTAGAGGCGCTTTCCAGTGTGGTGCCGGGGGTGAATGCAAAATACAGAACCTGTCGCTATTTTTTCAGAATGCGGTATCGAAGAATGCTCGGAAGAGTGCAGAGACAGCGTGTGCGACTGCAATCCTAAGGACGATGATTTTAGTGCGTAAACCACAATAGCAGACATCGCATTGATCTATTGTTTGAACGTGTTGAAACCGACTCTAATCTTTAATTTTTTTCAGCTTCAGCGAGATTTGAAACAAAACTTCAAGTGGCTGACCAACAAAATTTCAACGTATCTCAAGAAATATTAACGCAGGTTATTCTTTATGTTAAGTAACCTAAACAAAATAATAAGTGAAGATTAATACATACCTATTGTTCGAAATCATTTAACGCAAAATATAGTTAAGTCAGCTCTTTGTGCTTTGTATCGTCGTTTTTAAAAGTTAACTAACTGCTTTTCAAATACTTAATACACATTGGTAAGTGAGCATTAGTTTACAATAAATGCTTGAGTTATCGAGTATATTAGTGGTTCCCCCTTTTCCATATGTAAAATATTTATATATCGGCCAATCAAACGTCAAACATCGTACTTATTCAGAATTCAATGTAAATTAAAATAATGTTTGTGAGGCTTTTTTATTTTAATAAGAACAAAGTAAATTTGAATATACTTCATTACTACAAAATAAATGTAGAATTTTCTTTCAAACATTTTTGCATTTGTTCATAAATTACATTTCAGTATATTACAGTCTGTCGTTTCGTTTAGAAATGTATACTTTGACAATTTCTAACTATCCAGGTCATTCATATATATATATATATATGAATACAAAGTATACATTTCCAAACTTATTTCATATTTTAATAAAATCTCATGTTACAGGTTACGAGCTACTTGAGAGCGTCTAACATTACACTGGAAGGTGATATGGAAATTCTTAATATTAGGTAAGTACCTACGGCGACTAAAACGATCTGTAAGCATAATTTTATGAGTAGGCTTTAATAGAAAAAGTATAGATACGCCCATTATTTTTATGCCTACGCGAAAACAATTTTATTGTCACTCCGGAAGATTGGATCCTCATCGGCAACAAAGCGTTTCATTGGACTGCCTTAAAAAAACACTCGTAAATTTTAGTCAATCTAACTTTACGTCTTCGAGAAAATAATCTACAAAAAATACATAAAAAATATTTTAACTTCATATATCTCATCGGCGACAACTCGAGGTCCCGGCCACGTGGATGTAAAGTCGATTTCATTTATCTCGTTTTAGTTTAGTTCCCATTTTTGTTGTCTGTCCTGACCCGGGTCCGTTTTCGTTTGAAAATAAGACTCCGTTTTATACATTATTTTTAATTCGCCAATCATTTTATCGTAAAAAAAGCAGACAAGTGCGAACAGAACTAACTCAATTACATATTTAGATATTTCACTCATCAAGAGTTTCGATGATTTTTGTCTGTTTTGAAACCGATCCTTGTGAGATGTTGGTCTCAGTATTCCTGAAACTCTGCTTTTTTTTTCAAAGAATTTTTCAATTTTTTTTAGAAATACCCGAATTTTCGAAGGTCGTATGTTTTCATAGCGAGATGTAGCAAAAAATTTTCTTAATGTTGGTCTTCATCACGGTCCTTACTCCAATTGTAAGTTTGTAAAAAAATATTTTTTCATATATCATAACGATTTTTAGATTTACTCCCTTTACATATGCCGTGAGACCTTTTATTTACCAAATTTCATTGCTCTATGTTAATGAAAAGTACCCTATAGGTTTTGATTTTCTTACGTATTTGAAAATATAAGGTATAAGTGGCCGTAGTTTGGTAGTATTTTTTGATTACCTTGACTTGGAAACTCGATTTTTTACAGCTCCTAAAACCTTCATACTAAGCATTATGTATTAATTTCATCTTGATGCCACCTCGCATTCTTGAGAAAAAGGACGTGGACAGACGGACGGACGGCCATCGAAATAATCTTATAAAGGTTTTTTTTTCCTTTTTGGATACGGAACCCTAAAAAGGAACTTTTCATCGATCCACATAATTTAGTGAATGGAATCCGGATATTCACTAAGTTTCTGTAACATCCACTGGCAACTTCCGACACATTTATTATTCAACACTAAAATTTAGTCACAAAAATCTAAATTTAAATAACTTAAAAAAGTTTATCAAAATCTTGATCGAATACTAAAATATCGCTGCCATGTAAGAACTCGTGTAAGAACAACTATAATGTCGGGTATATTTTTTTTACAGGCTATCAGCGAAATTATTATCGCTACAAAAGCGGCGCTTTCCTACTGTGACTGTCGCCAGACCCCTGGGTCAGTGGCGCGATATTCGCCATTTTAGGCTGCCAATAAGCCCCCGCTTTTCATGTTGTGACCTACGTCATACAACGCATGCGTCAGCCGACAGTTGTTACTAGGAGCTCAATGCTACGTTTCTCAGAAATTCCCAAGTCAACAACTATAGTCTCTTTGACTAAGTCGATCTAAGAAAGGAGATGGTGCTTGTTTACAAAAAGTGACATGGTACTTAAAATATCGATACTTTTGCCGTACCTAAGTACATTCAGTCAACGTGCGTCGCGACAGAATTAATTAAGACATTTCTTTTTGAGATTGTTTATAAATAAATAGTGATGTAAATTAATTTTCACCAAAATGGAACGCGGATCGTTACACTCAGTGTGGCATCGGTGAGAAGATTCAACGCTGAATAGTTCCAGAAATTAGAAAACACAAATACTTGTAGGTTTTTTATTGGTGTAGATATTGTGATAAAAAACAAAAAAATAAGCGATCCCACAAAAAAAATAGAAATTCAGAGACGTTTGTTCCTTTTTCTTTCTAATCTCGGGACTATGTTAACACCAGATCACGAATGCAGCAGCAGTAGCTACTAATGTAAATTGCAACTCTTTATAAAAACACAGTTTGAAGTAGATTCCCTTAACTGCTGAGAAATCCTCTTGGAAGCTGACAGTTCTAGCTGCTGCGAAACTAAATATGTATACTTAGTGCCAATTAGAACCTGTTTATTCCTTAATTTTTTCTTGTAAGCAATTTTCTCGTAATTAAGCGTAGTAATGGAGTAACTATGATCCAACAAGTTGCGTAAATCGATTATTTATAATATTGCAACACAGTAGAAGCAGTGAAATGTCATATTGATATAATTTTAATAGTTTAAATATACTTATATAATAGTTGTTCACGAACATAATCAAACAATCACAGGACACAAACGTAAAAAAAAATGTAAATATACACAAAACACAATGATAAATATTAATTAAACAACGCGTGGTACCTTAGCTTTTCGTTTCTTCGTGACTTCGGAATGTATAACTCTCTTTCTTCTCTTTCTCTCTACGTTACGTCTTTTGTCTCTCTCATGTAACGAAACGTGTCTAAACGTGACGCTTCCTTGACATTTCACTATCAACTTTGGTCCATTTATCAATTAGCGAGTCGCCGCCTAAATAATTTATTCAACTTCAAAAAAAATTAAAAATAACAGCATTTCAAGTAGATGCACTATCAATAATTCTCTCGTCAATAGAAGCAACTGGTTACAGCACGAGATCAGGATATTATTAAAATGTTATCAATTTCGCATATTTATAAAATATGTCAATACAAAAATCTACATATTATAAACAAACAACACAATTTGAATTACAGCAACTTACACATATTTGTGACATACAAAGGAAAAATAATTAAAACAAACCAATACAACGACAGCAAACGTGGAAGTTTACCTAAAAAGGAATAATCGTGAGGTAACTTCAGTTGTTTTTTTTTATCAGCGAAGCGGACAGCGCCGGCGCGAGGTCAGTTTGGCTGCGCATATGGGGCGCGCGCAGGGAGGCGGGCGCCGTGCGCACGGCGCTGGCGCGGCTGGCGGCCTCCATCAGGCCCAAGTCTAAGCTACGATTCCTGCACACCAACCTTTACTTCGATATGCAACCGGCTTTGACGCTACACGTGAGAGATTTAACCGTTCGTTGCTTTTGTTTTAACAGGCCGAGCTCTCGCAAAAGAGTGCCAAACGCATACCATGGTAAAGTTTACGTGAACCCATTCGAGTTGTTTTCGATCATTTCTTTTATTTAGATACCATAATCGAAATTCAAAATCTGTTTAATAACTTCTTCTTTCGACAGTCTTTGAGAAAAACACAGACAAACGAAGACCTTAAACATTTTCTTTGTCTCGCACGAAACCCTACATATTATTCAAAAAAGTAAAAAAGATATAAAACATTCTAAAATCATTAATTTCTTTTTCTATTTCTCGATATCTCTCCTTCTAAACTTTTTTTTAACTAAACCTTCAGTTTTGCATAAGAACCAATTAATATCAAATACTTTAATTACGGAGAGTGTTTCAGGCAATTAGCGCGCATAAATACTATTGAGCACTTACTGTCGCCAAAAAAGAGTAATATAATAAATAGAGCACTATACGAAATTGCTTTTATCTCTAGTTAGAAAAAAAAAACTAGCCCGCTCGCACCCAACAATCCGAACGAGCGACGGGCCACGTGCAAAAGTTTAATTGTCCTGGGCGGTCGCGGCGGGCGGGCCGGTGGCGCGAACCGGCGTCGTTAAGCCTGTCTTAGCTGTTTGTTTTTTTTTAAATCGAATCATATCAACTTCCGTAATGGCCTGTACCCTGTGCTGTAGTAGAAAATAAAGCTATAAACCTGTTTTTTTTTTATTTATAAATAGTACTATGTATTATTATTAATATACAAAATGATTATTATTGGTGGCCAGCTACTCGAGATATCGCCTTCGACTCAAATAATAATAGCTGACGAATTGAGTAATGAAGTATTAAGTTAAATTAAATCACTGCTTCCTTGACTCAGAGGATAGATTAAGATGGTGGTCTCGATGACAACAGCTGTTGACGACCGACAACAACAGACCCAAGTTCTCTCAAGCTGAAATAAAAACTTGTGGGAGTGTATTCTTCGATAATAATGTGATACAAACATTATACGAAGAATAATATAGATTATTTTGATTAGACATTTCTCTACTCGCCTATATGTATAATGACGTTCGAAAAAAAACATTTTTCATTAATATCAACACTAGCTCCGCGACGGCAGAAGGTGAAACTAATTTTAACATCTCGAACGTGCAATGTCCTTAGAATAATGAAATTCCATACAAATTTTATCCATTTCTTTTTTACTGATTTCGATGGTAATAAACACAGCATTTGTCCGCTTTTCGATTATTATTATATATATATATATATATTAATGATAAGAAAATAAAAATAGTAAAATATCACTAAACTATGAATATCTAGAGATATAATTAGATCGTTGTGTTAAACGAAAAAACCTCATTATTTAACCTTTTAAGAAAAGCAGATATTCCACCATTTCGTTCTATATATCGAATTATCCTCTTCTGCCAAACCTGATGACATTTATATAACGTTCTCTTTTGTTATTGATTCTAGAGTCTACGTCTATGAAATCTCTAATAAAATACTTACTTGCTGATCGAGGAATATTTAAATTCCCTTTTATGTTTTATTATACGTTTTTTATTCCTTCTAAAGAGGCACGCTCATCGAACAGAATATTATTTCTGAACACGCTATCCCAAAGTCCACCCTTCGACTTCTCATAAAGTTCAGCAGGCCCGCCACCCATCATCTGGACCCATAAATTATAGAATCATTACATGGAAAAATGTTTATAATGTTACGGTTGAATTTCTAGTGATTTTTTTTTTTTGCTTAACTTATTATTATTTCAGTTATCTATGATGAAACGTGACGCGTATTTGATAAATTCGATGCCCGTCTGTGTGTGAACTATAGTGATTTTTCTCAAAAATTTATTGTAGATATAACGTAATAGTTATTGTAGGTACTAACAATTAAACTTAAACTATGGCACAATTACAAGCATACACTGTAGTAAACAAATATAAGCTTCAAGTTCAATTGTTAAAGTTTCAACTTAGAGCTTTAAGTTTGACAAAACAGTGTTATATAGTATGGTGAAAAAATCTCGAAATACGATTCCAATTATTGCTGAATACGTCGTGTAATTTTAAATTTTATTGAATAATTCGTAATGTAGCTCTTAGTAATGTAAAAAAAAAAACTCTTAAAAATAAAAACTCACTTTTATAGTCGCCTTTATATTGTATCATTAAGCTAGCCACATTATCAAATTATTAATCATAATATAAACTCACGCCTGTTTCCCAGAAGGATAGGCAAAGACCACAAGGTCTCCACATGCTACGATCTTTGCATACCGGTCTTGCTTCGCTGATGTCTATCAGTCGTTTCGAACAAACTCGTCGGTTTCAAATGCTTTTAAACCGACGTGTGGTTATTTTTTTTTTAATATAGCCCTAATTTTGTCCGCAAAGGATTTTCTAGAAATAGCCTTGATTCATATACAATGTTTTGATTGATGTCAAATTTCTCAAAATTTTAAGCCGTTGAGGTAATAATATAATAATAATAAGCCGAAGGAGGCAAACCTGTAGCCACCCCACTACCTTTTTTCTTCTTAAGTCTCAAGTCAGTGTTTAAATTCGGAGTATATATCATCAAATTAAGCTACCGAAGCTAAAAATATACGGAAATAATTCGCTAATATGAAACGTACCGAACAAAAACTAGTTAATAGCTACGAAGGAAATCCCACGTGAGGAGAAGGATCCACACACATCTTGCCAAGTCTCACCATAAGGGAGGTACGAATTTTTTTTTTAGAAAAGCCTCGCGTAATTAATGCACGCCCTCTGATACGGCCCGTGCGGCGTCGCGCGCGCACACGACGCCGGAAGTGAGGGAAATGCTTCCCTTTTTCCGGAACAGGAAACGGCGTTCCGCATTAGCTCGCAGTCGATCGGAACAACGGACTAATCGGTAATTACGTCGCAACATAAGAAACGACGCGATATTCGCTATTGGACAAAGGAAAGTTAGGAAAACATCCTGGAAACGTGGACGGCGGTGTTTTGTGTGTGTGAGTGTGTGTGTGTGTGTGTGTGTGTGTGTGTGTGTGTGTGTGTGTGTGTGTGTGTGTCAGGAATGAGGGAGGGTGAGGTAATTTTAGTATCCTTATAACGTTAAATATTAGGAATTGTATTTTGCCCGCTTGTCTGTCTATAAACAACCTTTTGTCAGATTGAGGGACTTACTCCCTCCCTCAGATCCAGCACAGCTCTCGGGAGCTTTCAACTACCGTTGTCGCCAATGCAAAATTTAACTTACTCGTTGTCGATTTGCACGCTTACGTTACACGTAGTTGTTAGGAGCATCGTCTTCGAATTAGAAGTTTTTTTTACAGCATTTCAATGGATAAACGAGGTTGCGAACTGCCAAAGAGTAAGTGGTCATCGCCGCCCGCCCATAGAAACTCCCAACCACAGAGTACGCCCCAGTGTGTTGTCGGCTTCTTGAATAGGAATAAAATATTTGATAGAGGAGGAATTCATGGTAAGTAGGTCGATGGAGGGAGTGGCCCACCGGAACTCTCACTTACTGGACGAAAGGACAGCTGAAGTTGTCACTTCACATTCGTATTCTTTGAGAGTGTGGTATCACATCTTCCGAGCCGGGACACATAGGGAAGATGTGAGAAACATCTACCTAAAATCGTATAGATCGCGACCTACATCGCATCACCTAGCCGTGCGCGTCAATAACTCCTTACTAATCATGCCGATCGACCGCTAAAACCGCGGCGTGCGCACGCTTCTAATTGTTAGCGATTCGGAGAAAATTAAAATCCACTTCCTTTCAAACGATTTCATTAAATCCGATTGATAATCGCAGATCCGGGAGATTGAAACGATTTCGATTTCATTACGCAGATTGTTTAATGGACCGGACCGCGGCGCGGCCGGCGTCACGAAATACCGCCATCGATTTGATACCTATTCAACCCTTTTTCTGCTTTAGACTACGACCGCCGCAAACGTTTTCATACACAACTTGTACAGCTTTAATTCGCCGAATGGTTATATATATATATATATAATGAAACGTATTAAACTTCGCATAATTATTCAAACCACTTTAAAAACTTTCCCATTGTACTCAACTGACAGCGATATATACTAATGACAATTATTCAAATGAATGATTTTGCGTGAGAACTGTACAGAATTTAATTCGGTGACAGTTTTCATTGTAATAGTGCACAGCATCATCTATTGAAAATGGCTCAAACTAGTTACTAAACCTTTCTAGGAGTGTGTTGAACGTAACTCATAAATTTGTATTTATAAATGACACACAGACAGGCATAGATTATTATATTAATAGAGGATAAAGTTTATATCATAAAGAAATAAGTGCCTTAATTACTGTCTAAACCTAAGTCACATAGTACGGTCTATTCGCTTCTATTATATTATTAAATCCTAATATGCAGTCAAATACTAGAATAGAATTTATTTGACGTTTAAAATTCTTATGGCATTTTCTAGAACATAACATCTTTGGCACTGTTCTTCCAAAAGTATTATAAGTAGATACGCTATTAACGATTTTTCAGTTATATAAATACAAAACCACAAGCAATCTCTACTTCTAACGTTTCTATAATTCGTTTTAATTTCGACATTCGTATAAATCCCGTTCAGATTCTAATAGAATTAAGAAAACGATTTCAAAACTCTCCGATCACTTCTGAACCGTGACCGTAAATTACCACCACTCTATATGGTACTTTGACCATTTTAGGTCGCCCATAAGCCTCTAATTTCATTCAAGTGTTTTTACAAATAAATCATAATATTTAATAAAATTTAAATATTATTTTCACATAATATATTGCCTCTCTTAAAAGTTTGAATAATACATACAAAACATTTGTATTTTGCAAAGCGCGTGCACGCGCATTGCGTTAAGAACAAAAAGACACGTCAGATTAAATGTACGCACATGTCATGGTGGGGGTACCATAAAAACGCAACGAAAATAACGCGCTGCTAAACAACCCTATTTAAGGTCAAACCTCAAAGAAAGCGATCAGAGCAAACAGAGAAACCGAAAAAGGGTTTGTGTCAAACGACACACCTCATTGTAACGATGACGTCATACATTCAATTACAGAGCCTGTCGGTGAACCAACGCCCCGAAGTGTGGGAAGGGTCGGAATTCATCCTGAGCTGCGTGGCGTTCGGCTCGCCTTCCACCACCTTCACTTGGTACAAGGACGGGGTCAAGGTCAACTTTAACGGCACTAACAGGTAGAATATTTGTATTTGTTGGCTACCATTCGAACCAAACAGCTAATAAATCCTAGAGCGTTTAATATTATTTATTCCTGTATCATTCGTGAAATTAAATAAATCTTTAAATTGGAACACACACAAAATACTCGAATTAAGACAGAAGTCGTATACGCAGGTGGGTTGTTAAAGAGCGTTCTCGAAAGCCTTAGGGTTCTCTTAATAAAATCAGACGTTATATTTCCAATACCTCTTTACTTCGATACCGTGCGAAAGGTTTATATAGACCTTTTCGTGGACATTGTTAGTTCTACCACAGTCCAAAGTTTAAAAAAAAAAGAACCGAATCAACCAAAAAAAGCCTTAACGTGTGTGTTCAATTATTCACAAAGCAATCGATACAAAAGTACACTACAAAATCACTTTTTGTGTATTCACACTCCACTTGTCAATAATCTAGGCGCTAGCCGCTAGTATTGGAAATTTATAAATAATCATAAATGGGAACTTCAGGACCGGCCGATCAAAAATCGGAGATTTCAGAAACAAATCACGCTCACTATTTGATATGAACAACTCGGTGTCTATTATCTACGTTCAAGTGAACATCAATAAAAGTTTTTTTTTTTAAACAGGTTAATCAATAATTTAATATTTGATTGAGAAAAATAATTCACGGATGCATTGTTGCTCACGACAAATGCTTTTTCAATCACAATGACGTAGTTTGATCTTTAAGCTGAAATAATTGATTTAATGAATTTTAAATGAAAATCGTCTAACTTCGACATCAATTGTATATTGTAAGAATCCGATTACACAGATGTTTAAAACTCATAATAATGAATTCTTTTTTGTCGCAAATAAAAAAAATGAAGTCGTGTGTATCCGTTCATTACGTAAAATTATCTTCGGAAGGATACGGTGTTCATAAAATGGCAATTTTCATCGAAAACAGCGAAGAAATTTTATCGTCGCCTATAAAACGTATTAAGCCATCCGGTCGCCCGGAGCGCGTCGCGGGACGTAGCACACAGCGTAAAGAGAAACAGCAGTTTCCGGCTGCTTACAGAATTCATTCATTAAAAAAGAAGACATCTCTCCTTCTGGAAACAAACGTCAGTAAATAATCGAGTGTTTATTTGCATCTGCGACACGGACCCTTAGGATGCCGTATATACTACGTACACGATGAACTAATAATAAGCGGATAAGTGCGAGTTGAACTCGCGTGGAAAGGGTTCCGTCCGATGAATATGTTATCTAGCATGCTTTAATAAATCGGATCCAAATTTATTTGTAGGAACTAGAACGATTCCAAATGTAAGTTCATATGCACAATATAAAGATTAACCGTGTTATTTTAAAACCATCAACAAGTTATAGGTTTCTTTGTAATCTATAAAAACTGTAATCTCTGTCTTTATCAAAATTTTGGGCACAATAGATAAGATTCGAAGATAAGAGGGAGAATGGTCAATTTTCTTAAATAAATAATGTTACTATTTTTTTTTTTAATTTTCCAACAATTCACCCGAAAATAACCCCATATTGCGAATTCATCTATTTACATTGTATCAGAAATTAATATGTGTACAAACTTTTCAACTTAATGTCTAGTAGATTCAGAGCAACTTAGCTGTGACTAACGGACACACAAACACGAATACATTCTTTCCACTTTTTTTATTCGGACCTACGCTACCCTAAAAAAATTATTATTCATGATGTACACATAGTTTTCATAGGAACTACAAAACTAGTTTGAATAACCACAATGTGTCTGCTCAATATTCATTTAATCAAAAATATTGCTTAGAAACTTTAAAATGTTTTTAAGAGAAGTGTCGAAATATGTGCCACACATTGACATTTGCTGAAAAAAAAATTTTTTTTAGTTTTTATTACGAGTATGGAATGTACCACCTAGAAATAGTTATTTTTATTATTTAACTACTATGCTAATCATCGCCTTATATAAAACACCTATATTACAAATTTCATCAATATATATCTAGTAGTTTTTGAATAAAATGCCTCTGATATACGGAGGAACGGATGGACGGACATACCGAAATTATAGGGATTCAGTTTTTGCCATTTCGACTCGGAACCCTAATAAAAATAAATCGTTAACTGTGTTGTTAAGCGTAAAACTCGAGAACGATTGAACCAATTCGGTTCATTTGTTTTCCGAAATTTGTTGAAGTCCTAGGAAAGTTTTTATGAAGAGAACAATTGGAAAAATTAAAGCATAAATTGCCGATTCTATTATAAATTAGTCTGAGATTTCTCACGTGCTCCACTC
The DNA here is from genome assembly GCA_005406025.1 of Eumeta japonica. Classification (NCBI taxonomy): domain Eukaryota; kingdom Metazoa; phylum Arthropoda; class Insecta; order Lepidoptera; family Psychidae; genus Eumeta; species Eumeta japonica. The sequence continues at coordinate 69,100 of BGZK01001874.1, forward strand.
ACCTCTAAACAAACAAGGCAAATTATAACGTAAACGACACATAGCACACAATATTACTTGTGCACTCGCAGGTTGCTGACCATCAGGGTAAGTTTCAACATAAAGTGTTTGAACCGAGCGATGTCACCTCTGCAAACTCCCGAACAATAAATCATATTTGCACATTCGATAGCAGAGAAAGGCATTGTCATTAAACACCTCAGTATTAATTACACACAATCTTACTTTCAAAAACGTCAATATCGTAAACTTAACACGTATACTATAACTTTAACCTAAAAAACAGCGAATAAACATAATACTTAAGTTCCGTGCAAGTTCGACGACTGCACTCAACTGTCCATCGTGATCTACTGACCACGCTTTCACACTTAGAATTCGGCATGATGCACGACCGTCATCTGTTACCAAGGTTGGAATTTTTAGTACATTTTCTGAGCTATTTTTCTCATAAAACGTTACTTCAATGATTATCGTTTCTTTGGCAAAGTTGTTCCAAAAGAGCAGATTATGAATATTCACAAAAAGATGCATGATCGATTCCACACGGTATATATCATAATCCTAACACATATAGGTTTTATCAGGTTTAAAATGCGAAAATTCAATGGTGAAAAATCAATCCAGTATTTTCATTGGAAACTTTTTTGTCGGGCCCACATATTTATTCCAGTTTTCGGACTATAAATCCATCTTTAGACCATTACAAATACAATTATTCCAATTTTCATATTTTTCAACTAAAGTGTCTACAAATAAGGGATAACTAGAATGTTGCTTTGTAGCTTCGTTATTGATATTGCACAAACATAGTTACTCTCACAGATGGCGCTGTGTGTCACCGCCACACACGCCACCGAATGCGATGACGCCGAGATAACCCGGTCATCTTTCTCTTTGCCAATATAGACATGAGAAATCACTCTTTTGTTCCGAGATGAGCTCGTTTGTCAGTGACACACACATGGAACTCACATCCACGTCGATATCTTTGATCTACTGTTCCCCTTCACGCTACGTATATAATGTGAGTATTCACACATGTGTTTGTATGTATGAAGATCGTTCTAAAATGTTACCCTCTCTCTAAAATGTTTGACGAGTGAAATCTATTTTTCCTTCGTTATATAGCAATTGAGTAACTAACATTATATAGATACATTAGACGTAGTTAAGTGTAAGTATGGTAATAAAGATAGAAATTCAATTTCTGCAAAACGTTCTGGTAATTTTTTGTTTTCGTGAGATAACTCGGCAACCAATTTTTCCACTCATCTCCCGAAAAAAATAATAAACCGTTATAAGAGACGGACAAATTACTACAAAACAAAATGACCAAAAGCCTGTTTAATTCGCGCGCCCCACTTTATTTCAATGTTTTTACATAATATCTTTATTTGCATAAGCTCCATTACATTCGCGAGGACCTTATTAAAAATTTATAATTTCAAATGAACAGCCGCGATCACGCCGATTGCGTTGCTTTTGTTCTGCGCCGTCCGACATGGTGTTACCGCCGCAAACGCAATTAATTTTTCCCGTTTCACGTTAATATTATAACGGGGTGCTTGTTTTTCGTGTGATAATAAAATTTAACAACAGAAATCGCGTAACAAGTACTATTATGTGGAATCCGTTGATAATATTTTATTGTAAGAGCTCCGGTGTACTCCGAAAATTCAAACACTGCTTGGTAAATAAAAGTTTATTTTTTGGAAACATTATATTCAAAAACCAAAAATTGAAAACGTTTTTGTTAAAACTTCACATACCTGTACTTTACACAGCGATGTATAAAGCTTATTTAGGTAAGCTATGGTTAGATTCAAAAATAATAAAAAAATATAACAACGCTAAAGAAATGGTAGGCATCTTTTCGTTCTCTGACTAAACTAAAAAATACCTTACCGAAAGTATTAAAAAATCATTGAATATTTTGATTCAATAACGTTAACATTATTTCAAGTAATAATCTTTTAAATAATTAACGTATAACAGGCACACAAATGTCGTTTTCATAATAATGAGAAGTAATAAATGCATCAAATTGGACAACATATTGCTTCACACAAAACGGCAACAATGCCTCTTTTCGATTCCGACACGCAAAAAGAGAAGCGAATAGAATCAAAGCTATTCCTTATTCTCTGCAGCCAGTTTCCCCGGCAATTTTCAGACGGAGATTCTCGATAAATTGCTTTCAAATCCTGCTACGTATTGTGTTTTGTCCTTCGAAGAATAATGTCCCTCTTTTTCTAGTCGATATCTTCGTCGAACAGAAAATGCATAAACTTAGTAATAAATGTGGTCACGAGTGATTTTTACCATTTATGTTATAGAGAATTATTTAAGAAAGAGCCTTTATCTGCGTACCTAACAAATAAAATCCCTTTCTCGAATGATTGATTTACCAAATATAAGTTTGCGCTGAGTAATCATAAGTTTTATATATGTTTTTGCGACGTCAAAACAGATGCTGTTCATTAAAAAAAAAATTTCCAATTCGCCATCACTTGAAAATTAACCCATTTTTTTGTACTTATTAGCAAAATGTTTTTAATATTTCGAAAAGGAAATGTATTCAATTTGTAAAACGCTTCGTTCTTTTGTTTTATCAAATTTCCTGATTATGTATAGCCCCCCAGTTCATTTATTAAGCACCATTTGTTTGAGAATAGCAATCACGCCAAAATGTTTCTATAGTAGAAGGTTTGCTATATTCCAACAGATGGCGTTAGCTAGGACACTAATAATGTTAATTTTAGTGCACTTTTTTTCATAAATATTAATAATAATAATTAAGCACTTATGAAAAGTAACATGATAAGTAAATCCAACATAACAAGATAAATTTTAGCTAATCTTTTGTAAAATAAGTTGCGCTATTTAGCGCCATTCCTTAAATTTTTAGGCAATTGCGTTTTGTTACGTCATTATTTTTCAATAGCAAATGACACTACATTAAATAGACTACAGATGGCAATATATAAATAAAGTATTATGTTGTATTTTTTTATTTATATTGTTAATTTACAAGAAATTAACAAAAATAAAAGCAATTGTTCCCATGGAAGGACATCATACATACAAACTTCTACGGCAAACTCTAAAGGCACCGAGCAAAACTCGGTGATCCAGGTACTAATAAACAACTGGACCAGTAAATCGCATTTTTATTCAAATGCGTGTAATTTCCCAATTATAACAGAAAACTTTGTAATTCGGGCCCGATACGCTCTTGACCTACATTTTTAATGAAATTCTTACGATTAAGAACAGATAACTTTTATATAGATCTTGCCCATGACCAAGTTCATGTGCTGAATTTTATCCAAATCCATCTCGCCGTTTCAGGTGAACCCCTAAAAGTCGTCCGAACAGGTTTACCTATTCTTAATATTAGGATGACACTATCTGATATCTATCGCATATTTGGGACGCGGGTTATGTATGCGGCTTGTATTATTTCTTTCTCGAAAACGTCTCAGCTTTATTTACCAACTTCAATTTCCGCCACCGTTTCTTTGTTCACATCCATTGTCTTTTAATATCCTCGCCATAATATTTGGTCGCGATAAACATCACGCGCCCATCATCCATTGTCCGCGGCACCGATTTGTGGATCGATTATTAATTTTGTTTCTCGGTACGATGAAATAAACAAGCTATTATTTATGTTTGTACACAAATACTTTTTGGATTGTTGTCGTGTTTGCTTTTCTTATAAAAATATGGCAGGCATCGTAATATCTTTTTTAAGATATGTCATTTCGTTGATGTGAATTTCTTGTTAAACAAAACCGAATAAACGTGTGTGTGAATGTTTACGTGTGCATGTGTTTGCGCGTGTGTACGTGCGTGTGCGTAGGTATGCGTGTGTGAGAGAGACAGAGAGAGAATATATGTTATTACGTTTAGATAAATTCGGATTTCTGAAGGGCCATATTTCATTTGACATAAAAAAACAAACAAGTGCTACTTATCTCAAGAAGTTTAGTCGCGTTCTTCTACGAATTTCCTGATTTCTGATTTTATCTCACAGACAAATATCGACAATTTTTCTTTCTCGTGTATAATAAGTGTAAAATAAACTGTGTCTGCTGAACATTGTCCAGTCGAGCTGAATTCTTCGTGTAGCCTTATTATCGAAGTTGCATCTACAAATTAAAACACTCTGCCCCCGTGGGGACGGATTGTACGGATTGTACTAGTTGTATCCGTCTACAACTTCTATTGAAAGGTTCACAATTGGGTATTTGACAATTTTTTAAAAAGTATTTTATTGTGTTCTTAGGACACCAAAGATACGTTTGATAATTGTCTATTTCGTTTTTAAAGTTAATTTATAACAAAAACAGTCATTTTCAATAATACGATTCAAAATTCCCGCCAAAACAGCGTTCACGTCAAGAAACGTGACAAATTAGGCCGTGACGTCACGATTCAATAAACAGTGAGTGAAATGACTGATCCGTGAGTGTGAAAACTGTTTTTCTTGAAATCTCAAAGAAATGGCTTAGTCATCATACAAAGTTTGCACAGTTCCTTGCTGTACAAGTACAACAATAAAAATCCCAATAAATTATTTATTCATGTGCCACAATCGGGGCCACTTCGTAAAAGTGGCTGCAATTAGCACGACGCGATCCGTCCACTGTATCACCTAAATCTTCAATTTATTTTGCGAGGACCATTTTGATGTGAGTATTATTCATTTATTTAGTCGTCAAATACTAGTATTATAGTAATAAATACCAAATAACTTTAAAATAAAATTACTTGTGAGGTTAGTATTTTCCATATAAATATTACTTGTTTGTTTTATTACAGCTGCCAAATGACATGGAAAATTACATGGAGTACCATATTAAGGGCTCTGTCTCAGCAATAAGACATTGGCATTTTTTGGCATTCTAAAACTACGTCAGTTAATTATAAATTATTACCTACCGCATTAAAACCCGAAATACATTTTTGACATACATAACCTACAAAGTAAATAATGACAAAAAATATCAAAATGTTAAGGCTAAGGACATCGATTGAATTAGAACATTATGAATATGTATATATTATGTATATATTGGATAGATTCCGTTTTTTGTACTTACACTTAAATTCTTACGTTTCTAAATTCTGTAGAACAGAAGTCCGGGTTTGATGCAAAGAAATTTGCAATCATAAACGAATCAACTTTTGGCAGATTAGCACTATCAGCTTTTATAAAGTCTTTCTCCACTTTCACTTTGACTGAATAACTAATAAAATCAACACAAAATTATTATTAAAATAACACCACCGTACAAAAGTAACAGTGCAATTTGTTTGTTTATTGAATCGTGACGTCACGCGTTCTGATTGGCTAGTGAGCCGTTTAAGTTTTGTTATTCCACTGATGTAAAATTTCGTATTTATTTTTAAGAAATAAAAATATTTATTGAGTTTAATTTGTAAATTCACATAGATATTCTGAATCAGCATCTTGAAATCTACATAATTCAATTATTTTCTTATTTAATTGTTAACCATGTCAAATACCGAATTATCACAGGAGCGGGTTCAACACGAATATTCAACTTAATTTTCGAACTTTTAAACTCGCTTCTTCGAGATCATTTTTTTTCTACGAGAAAACTTCCAGTAAATTTTCTTCGAGAAACTCTACTTAGGTCTCTGAGCGTGATGCCGAGGTTATTTATCGACTCCGCCATTATAACAACATCGTCGGCAAACCGAAGGCGAGTGATGTATTTTCCTCGATCATGATGCGGTATCATTTCAAATTCAAATACTTAAAACGCGTCTTTGAACGTCATGATGTAACGTTTTCGAGATATAACATCTTCCTGTCTCACATCTCGATTGGTTTGGTTCATTAGTTCTATACTCGGACGGATGTAGTCACAAGGGTGTCGTCCAAACATCTCAGCACTTCGATATAGCGATTATCAATGTGACATCGCTGAACATAATCCAGCAGTGTCCAGGTTTCGATCTGGTAATACGACCAGATATACCAGATATTTTCGTAATATACGCACGCTAAGCATAGCGGCCGATTACAGTCTTCAATATTTCGTATAATTTGTCAAAACGTGTGAAGGTAGTCAATGGTGCTGAAGCCTTTTCGGAAACCGGCTTGTTCGGATGTCTGAAAGTCGTCGAACCTGCGGTACGGCGGTTAGTAATAACTCACAAAAACAGTCTATATTCATGGCTCAAAAGCGGAATGGATGCATTATACTTCAGCAAGGTGATATCTTCTTTTTGAAGAGCGCCACCTCAGTCCTACTTCACGCTTTAGTTTAGACGCCGTACCTTCGAGTATCACTAAACTAAATGATTTCTGGGGAGCTATAAGTACCAGTCTGCCATCCACTTTCAGAAATTAGCCCATAATTCCATCGTGACCTTATACCTTATGTCAGATACTTGAGTAGAATCCTAACCTAACCTTTGGGATATCCCCTGTGTAGAGTCGAGTTTCTCGAGTTTCTAAAGATTATCTTGTTATGCTCATAACAGATTCCTATGTCGATATGTGTAACTGTCGATACAAGTTTTTAAAGTCTCTAAAATTTCTGGTTTTAATAAGACTATTTTTCCTTTATCAGCTTTTAGTTCAATCATCAGACTTTGCCCAATTGACATTTTTTTTATAAACACTTTCGAGTTTCTATTTTTGTCAATCGTCTTTTCAATACAATTTGTATTAAAGCAATCTGTCGCATGGTTTTATACATATATCTCCTTCCGATTCGCCTATAATCAGACACATCATCTGAAGATTGCAATCTCGTATCACCTTATTACGCCATTCAGTTTAGAGTATTGTTAAAAAATTTTATTTTACTTTGGACTTGCTTCTTAAAGAATTTTAAACCGACTGCGTGAATAATTTCTACAATCCATTTATTTGCATCATTCACAGTTTCTCATTCGCATACACTTTCAAAGCAATTGTGTAATGCGAGTTGAAAACTTTCGAGGTTTTGAATGTTGGCAGCAGTTGGAAAGAGAATAGACAATAGTTTGAACTAAATTAAAAAAAGTAACTGAGATTTTACGAACATTTCTGAAGCACAACTGAAGAGGCCGTCCTTATATAGTTTCACATTATTTTTTAAATAATAAAACCTTTATTTATATATAATTACATAATAGTCTGTTAGAAATTGTAGCCGAAATTAATATTTTAAGACAGTGGTTGCTGATTTAGATCCAGTCTGCAAGACAATCCGTGTCGTAATGTTTACCAATTTTAGCAATCATCTCCTATAGCATCGCAGTTTTGTGTTACAACTATCCCCAATTCATTCGTCGACGTCGGAGCGTAGAACAATAAATCTACAATGTTTTGTGAAACATGAAAACAAAAATTCCCAAACGTGCCGGGCCGTAGCCCACTGAAAATATCAATCTCAATTCCGATCACATCCCGGGCACATTATTCAATTAAGATGACATCTTATCGGGTTAATTGTTGTCCGCTTTCTGTTGTATTATATGGTGCCGTGTCGGTGGGCGTAAAAAACAGTCGCAGGCGGAGAGCGAACCCTAATCTCGCATCGAGCTTTTCGCACGACAGTAAAAATATTTAATAATCACTCTAGCTGGATCGTTAGCAGTGTTTATTATGAAATTAAAGAGAGAGACAATTTAACAATCTGTTTACATTCAGTGAATATCTGCAACTCAATTTTATTTCTCCTTTGACTTAATAGATCCTCTTCAATCATAAATTATTTCCTAATAAGAATCACCATATTGAAGTGAAACTTCTAATGCGATTTCCAGCAAGGTTGCGTTAAACGTTTAACGCTACCGTGGAGGGGGTATAAAAGCACTGTTGCGTTAAACGTTCAACGATCCTGGGGAAGGGGAATAGAAAGAGACAGAGCGAGAGTGAAGGCGTGGGACTCGAACGCATGCGCGTAGTATACCTGTTACAGGCCAGCGCGAGCGTTAGCAACGAATAGCGTCCAATATTCCAATGCAAGAGGGAGAGAGAAAGAAAGATAAACAAAGATAGAAAGTAAGAGAGAGAAAGAGAGTGAGTCGGTAGATTTCGTCTCGCAATTGTTTTTCGCGATTGTAACGTGCGACGAAAAACGCAATTTCTACCCCTTCCTATTTTCATTTCCACATTACGAAGTTCCACTTCTTCCGCGCTCCACGCATTATTTTTTTTTTCTCACATTTCATATACTTATGTTTCAAATTTTTCGACAAATAATAGACCTCCATACGGTGCATAAAATGAGAAAAAATACCTACCTCTGCATAACGCCATGTTAGAATCGCATCTGTATTTCATTCGCAACGAATAGGTGGTAGCAAATTATTTTTATCGTACATTTCTATAGATGACATAGAAAGAGAACTTACTAGAAGAATTCGTTTGAAACTTAAATGCGAAACCCTAAAAACACTATTAAACGCCCAGGCGTTGTTTACATTTTAAAGATATGAAATAGGGAGTTTCTGTTTGCGAATCTTTTTCGAGGAGTTATTCTGTTATCATATTTGCACGTAATACCCAACAATATCATATATAATAGTTTTCCTTTTATTTACGGCTGTCTCTCTTCCATTTTCAGAGTTCCGTACAACCGATGAAGAAATGAATTCTCGTAACTGTTGTGACTATCTGTTTTTCTGTTTGGCCGTCTATCACAGCCCATATTCTCCGAAGCCATTGTGGAAAAATCCATTGTGTGATCCAATAATTGCATATACAGATTTACCCAATCACATACCTAAGTCTAAATTAATAATTTCGATTTCGGGAGTTAGTTTTAGAAGGTAAATTGAAAAATTGAAAAAATTTTATGTGTTAAAGTAGCTGATTCGTTATATTAAATTTAATCATAAACTTTTTCACGAATTCAAAATGAACATGTAATTAAAGAAATACAGAACATGGAATCTTACTCACAGTTTATTGGAAAATATAAACGGTTATATTAACTCTTCGAATTCCCACTAGAAATAGCAAATATTCGTAAAGAAAAAATGTTTATGTGTTGCTTATTTTTACCAAGAACCAATAAACTCAATTGTTTAGCAATTACTATGGCAACTTATTGTCAACAACACGAAGGAGATGGGTTCAAATTTTAACCAATGATAGTTTTTTTTTGTATTCATTTATCTTCAGAAAAAAAAAATTATTGTTTTAATTAGGAAAAATAGAGTGTGTGTAATTCAAAAGGCTTTCATTGACTTGGTTTTCTAATAATTCGACATCGATCATTGTAAGATACTAGAATTTTCAAAAAGAATATTTATAAAATTACATTATTTTTACATTTAAAAATTTCCATCGAAAATTGTATAGCTCGGTGAAATTGATTGCATTAGTCAAAAGATATCGTTGATGAAAAGTTTCAAAAATTTGTTTAAATGACTTATAATTTGTTTTTTAAAATCTAAATAATTTTTGAGGTCAAAAAATTACATTGAACGCTGCTTTGAAGGTTGCTTCGTTCAAGTAGTATTTCTGGGGATATATTTAAAACCAAAAGTTAGTACATGTTTTGTACCTGATTTTTTTTCTCTTCTTTTTTCTCTCCTTTTACATCTAATTTTGAGTTCAAAACGTGAGCAATAATGTTCTCGTAGTTTCGGAGCGCGATAACACCATTGCTCAAAACGATACGGAAAATTTAGATACTCGCCCGCAAAGTCAATCGTTGCACAATATTTTTTTTGTTTTATACGGCTTTTTTTTCTTTATTCTCTAAATACGAACTGGAGTCAGATTTCAATAGAACGTTGTAGTTAACGCGATGTTTTAATTTTAATTAACACAGAACAATGCGACCCAGATTAAAAACAAACATAGGCGATACAATAACTTATAATACGCAACCCGGTCCATGTAACTCAATTTCGCACTTGACCATTTTTTCTTTTAATTAGAAGTCGCATTCAAATATTCAAGTGTTGGCCTCGTTTATGATAACAATCGGATAAACTAATCTGAACATTTCGTATTCCGAAACCTCTACTAGAAACTCGTACTCGTTTTATAGATCAGTTACACTAATGTTGAATCCGCAGAGAGATATGGACCCGGGTGGTGTCGGAGGACGCGCTCGGGCGCAGGATGTCGGTGCTGGGCGGCTGCGCGGCGCGCGGACGCCGGCCGTTGGCGTGCGCGGCCGCCGACGCCTCCCGCCGCCGCTGCCGCGCGCTGCGCCTCGCCGTACTCCGCCCCTGACATTAAGCTTATACCTTCCACGATGACCGTAGAAAAGGTACATATCATGTCTGAAACCATTACAAATGGCCATTTATCATCGCTGTCACCGTCATCTGCTCTGCCGTATAAATATGTCAATATGTAAGCTATATAATCCCTTGTTATTGATAAATAGTAAAATTGCTAGGAAGGCCTATTAAAAATATTTAGATTTATAGGAAGGAGTTATACCTCATTAATAACGCATAATCTGGAAATGCTCCAGATTTTTCATATGAGAGTAAACTGCATCCCATTATCGTACACGGCGTATACGGACTGTGCAGTCTGCCATTTTGTTGGCGAATAGATATTCTCTGAAAAGATGTTCTTTTACGGGCAACACTGTAGGTGGATAGCATTCTACAGCTATGTACTAAAGTTCATGATACAGATTTCATAACTAAAAATCTGGATTTAAGTACCAAAATGGTAAGAGAATTTAGTTCATAAAACAAAATTAAATTGTTTAATATGAGACGGAAAATGACTCAAGCTCATTTTTGATACGCAATTAATATATAAAATTTCCAAATCACGATTAAACTTTCGGGCAAATAAATTGTAGAACGAAATATGAAAGCAGTTAATTAAGAAAAATTAATTCGTCAATTGACCGATATCGATTTAAGATGTTATAGTAGAGGAACCGAATTAGAAGCGACCTTCACCGATCTGTTTATTGGATGAAAAGTATTTTATATAAAATTTAGTATGTTAAAAAATATATCGCGAGTGGGTTGGCTAAAAAATTCTTGACTAGAATACGATTAATTAAAAATTCAAAAATGCGATCAAGATAACGAAATCATGAGCCATCAATGATTCTTTGCCATCATTTTTTCCTTTTGAAATCAGCTTTATCCTTCTAATCAAAAATTGATATCGTTATATATTTACAATTATTTTAAAAACAATGTCACATTTCTCTTGACCAAGTAATAAAACTTTTAAATGAAACAATAGAAATATGTATAACCAAGTAATCCAAGTATCCCATCGTCCATCAATCAGCTGATTGACGCCTTTATGCCTAATTAACCTATAAAACGAAACCTTAATTTGAATTACGACCCTTATATTTTCTACACATTATCCGCCCGTTTCCGTTTATACAATTTACTAATAACATTATGATACAACAGGGAGATAACGTGAGCATAACGTGCTTGGCCGGCGCTAGCGGACGTGTGCACGGCGCCCTAGGGTTCAGTTGGGCACGCGAGAAATCCCTGCTACCTCTAGTGCCGGGACGAGAAGTCTGGGAGGACCTGTACCCGGCCGGGAGCGTGCTCAAGCTTTATAATGTCCAGGTAAAGGCACAGATCTCGAATTTCTACAATAAATGTGTATAAAATTGATTTAATTAACCTTTGCGAATTAAATGACTTAACGTGTTATTTAAATGAATTCCCATTTATATGCCCTTACTACGGCCTTCCACCGAAATATTTCAGATCCCTTTTAATATTACATCCTTTTAAGCTACCATTCAGAATTTCTATCCCTAATTGTAGACATGTTTCTGTCGGTGTATCCAGCAATCGTCCAATAAAATTATATACATCAGTGTATAAATTCTTTAATGAAACAGTTGCTACAATCGATAGATTTTATGCTCACCATCAAATACTCGAGTTTGCAAGTGCGAAAACTGTTCAACGATATGGAAATCTGATCTAAAACATAAAGAGCTGCCAGTTGATAGCTGCCATTAAGCTCTTATAAACGAATAACAGAAAACCTCAATCTCGGCATATGAATTTCGAAAATAATATGCTGAGATCAAGGCTACAATGTCGAAAACACTTGGATCAATTAAGATAAACTTCGTTTAATTCCTGCATTAAAATGAGACGGCTCTATAGACACACTATACACACGGCTCTATACAGACACTTCTATTTTATAGGATATTCTATTTTATTTTTACAGAAATCGGGTCAGTTTCGTTGTCAAGTGTCCTCGGTGGCCGGCACCAATTCGCACGGCGTCAGCGTATGGGCGTTGGAGAGCGACGGCGCGTCGTGCGAAGGGGGGGCGCCGCTTTAGGGCTGCGCTGGCCCAAAACCGCTCCCGGAGCCCTAGCCGCTGCGGTGTGCCCGCCCGGCTATTCGGGAGAGACTACGAGGTTATTATTTTAGGTGTATTTACGTCTAAACAATCTTTACGTCACATTAAACGCCGCATAATATAGAATGTATTTGACCTATAATAAATTTTGCTATTTCATAACACCCTTTTCTAATTAGTAAATCCTAAATTTCAATAAAAACCTCTTACGATTTACAAAATGATGTCCAAAAATCACTGCCCGACTGACTCGCTTATAACTATCAAAATTATAAATTAAATATTAATGAAAATAATAAGTTTTCTTTGAAATAAATTTCAAACATCGTACCTTTCTAGAGCTATCCTTTGAGAAAGTGTTAAAGAACTAGCGACCCGCTAGGTCTTCATTTCTAGCGCTTCGTCAACTCCTGGCGTATTTTGTTCTTAACTTGACCCTTTTTCACATTTACGTTTTTGTTGAAATAACGCTTATATAAAAAAGTTAATTTAACTCCCTACGTAAATACATCATTCAACTGTACTTGCTGTTTAATCAAAAAACCAAGATTTTTGTAATCTATAACTTCTTTATTTTCTTTCTTTTTTACTAATCACCCTAAGTACACATCGTAAAATGTAAATTATTTTTTTCCGGTAAATTCAACATATTAATTAATAAAATTTTATTTCATATGTCCTTACATTACATTTGAAGAATTCACCGTTCGTTCAGAAGGCAGTTGGGTCTTAGAAAAATGAGCAAAGAACTCGAGGATATCTTTTTACAAATTGAATTACGTACAATCGCAATAAAATTTAAAACTATCGCGGAAAAAAAACAACCCTACGAAAAGAGTACTAGATTATATCTATGGCTATTTTCCCTCGGATACTTTGTAAAATCCATTTTTGTCGATTCTTTTCTCATAATCATCTTATTAAGAATATAAAGATAAATTTTGTATATCTACAGGAACATGCGCGCACAGAGCGCTATAAATGAATTCATGACTTTATATTACGCTGTAAAATGTACATTTATACATTTTACATGCCTATACATTTCAAAGGTACAAAACATATGCGGAAGTATATTTGGTTTCATTTCTAGTACTGAATGATGTCGATCACTCTTTTTTTTTAATACTTCTAATTTTTTTATGTTCTTTATTAAATTTTCGTACATAAAATTTCAAGATATCTTGTTACGTTCCAAGAGAAGAAATACTAAAGTTGATATTCGAAATAGATCACAAAAAAGGCAAACTATGAAGACAACGAAAGTACTAGAATTTCAGTCGGCGGGATTCTGTTTACGGTAATTGAATCTCCTGATCTCTTATAAAGTCTGGATCACTTCCATTTTTTTTTTATAAATATTGACGTGTCGAATGACCTACTTTTAATACTTACGTAATCTATCTTTTTTAACTAAATCTATCGTTGCGTTGATTTTCATGGCTTTTTCTTTGATCCAGTGGGTATTTTACCAGCCAGGTTTAGGTACACAGATTATTGATGTGTTACATCTTCCGTCTCGTTTTCTGTAATCTGTGCGAGTGATTTAGTGAAAAGGTACGGAAGTGAGTAACAGAAAGCCGAGAAGCGAGCGCTATTTGATTTGAACAATGAACGCGCGCGGTGCTAAAATTGGTCGTCACATGGTACCGACCGATTTTCCGAGAGGTTGGTACTATCAGCCAATGGAGCCAACCGTACGGTTTAAATTGTTTTTATATGAATTTTTTGGCTCTTGTACTATCGAGTATTCGAAATCGTGAACAAAATATGCGACATTCAAATCTTACAACCCTCACAATAGAATTAAAAAAAATGTCGATATAAATAAAAATAACAAGCAACTAACTTTTGAAAAAAGTTGTTTTGTTTCAAAGTACAGAAAATTACTCTGTTTTTATCTAATCTTCAAAAAAAATTCAATAATTTGATTATATCTTAATACCAAATGTTAATTATCCAAAATTATAATTACAAAAAATAACAGATTTCCTACTTTTACCATATAACAAAGGTGGTTCCGCTCCTAAAAAATCTATCAGTTTCTTCTCACGATTTTAAGTTGTGATTAATTTTGAGTGGTTCTAAAGTAAACTTCAATTCATCAAAAGCTGAACCGCTCATATTTTTTTAAAGATGATTCTTTAATGAATAACAATGATAACTCGAGCCCGAAATGAACACAGATCGAAATGTTTCGACAACTAACAGTTCGTGACGCAGTTTATCAAAGTTTTTTAAATATTTTGAAATCATAAGTTTTTGTCTTATATTTTAATTATCATAAATTTATTGTCTCCATTCTCCCCCAAATTCAACAAAAATAACTGTCTTCAATAAAAAATTGCATTACTCCTTGCGTTAATTAAATAAATTAAAATTTTCATTAAAAATAATCTTCGTTACAAAAAATCATTTCAAATAATATCTGAATCAATTATTTTTTTTCAGGATAGAATATTAATATTGCTTATTACCAAGATGAAATGTTCAGATGTTGCACATCTTAAGCGACTGTTGTACGGCTCGCTCGTTTTTATATTTTATACACATTTTCATTGATTAACAAAAAATAACACATAAAGGCGATGAAAAGTTTGCAATGAACTAGCTTTCTTGCAATACGCTGCCGATTCCATTAAATATACAACAATTTAGCATAACCCTCTGATACCGCGTATCTAATTTTAAACCACAACTTTAAAAATTATATTTGTTGTTACGTGGACTCATGATCTGCATATCTATGACGGAATAAGAGCCGATAGGAATCGCAACCGGAAACGATAGACTGAAATCGAGTTCAGAACCAAGAACGAGACGGGTGTCAGAATCGAAGGCGACCTCGGAAACGGGACCGAGATGGGATCTACATAGAAGATAAAAGGATTTATTTTAGAACCATTAGGGCAAACCCGCAGCCGTACAGCTAGTTAAGGATATAAAATATTGGTGACTGTTTACGTATTCATATCCTTTCACGACATTAAGCAGACTAAACGTGGTTTTAGGTTTTGTGAACCGAAAACCGGCCAGCACGGCGTCAAGTGGAGGTCGCCCGACTTCTCGAACTGCGTGTCCGACTCCTTGAACGATATCTACGACCAGGTTCATACCGATTTTCATATATTTTATAATATTTTCAAGTAGTTTATAGTCATCGGAGTTTACTGATTTCTCGTCTAAAAATTTATAAACTTATTTTAATATAATTCGGTTGAATTATATTAAATTTGATAAAATAATAATATAATATAAAATATAAAATTTGAATTATTATAATTACGGTTGTAATTTTAATAATTCAAATACATATTTTAATATTAATGCTTTGTATTTGTGCAATACAAATATAATGAACATCATATACTTCCGTCTTCTACAGTTACACATTTTCCAGCTGTTTGTATCATGTTTCTAGAATATTCAGATGCAGACTTTTCGCTCAAGCACCTTAAACTTCATAATTGTGTTCTCCAATCTCATTTCGTATAGAAACAGTAAATAAATATTTTAGATTAAAAGCACTTATATAAAAAATTATATAATAGAAACTATTTTAAATTATTGGTACAAAATGTCGAAATGTTACTTAATTTTATTTTACTGTTAAAATGATAAAACATTTAACATTACAAACATTGCAACATAAACATTACAAATGATATAAACATTATATTTGTCAGAAAACTGACATATAAACATCAAAACCTGAAAATACAAAATAAAAATAGTGTATTAATTACTAGTTATTTATACATTCTTATTCAGACTTAAAATTAACAAATATATCGGATAATTAAAAATATGAACGATCACATAAATACACAAAAAAGAATAATAAAACAATTTTCCAAATAAATACGTATTTATTTTGCGATCGCATCTAAGAAGAAATTAAATTTATAATATTCACCGTACCAACGAATTACAATGAAGCTAGTCACATCCTTCTCACGCAGTTCGAGCGGATATCCAACGGCTACTCCTGGAGGCGGGTGTCGGAGATAGTCCGGGAGTACGGCGCCGTTCTGCGCTCCCTGCCCGCGCTGCCCGGAAGCGGCAGCGCCCCCTTGAGGCACAGCCGGGAGGTCCTACACTACCTACTGTCGCCGGCTGGCGTCGGCGAGCGGACGGACAGCGTCGAACCCCTGCTAGCGATATACGACAACCTATTGAAACACCCGGACTCGTTCCTCGACGAGGAGGTATTCGAAGCCTAACCATGACCTTGATTGATTTTGTGTCCGTACGTCGAACTGTTTCGGACGCCGGTTAGACTCAACCTACTTTTGAGTCGATTATGAATCAACTTAGAGATGACCAACGTATGCGCCGATGTTTAGAAACTGTATAGATCTATATAGATAATGAAACTTCGATCGCATAATGAAGTTTCAAAAAAAAATTGGTTAAGTATATAGATTATTTAGGAATGCGTTTTAAAAAGCTCTAAGTGGATAGGTCCGCGAAATGTGACCGTTCCGAATCGTCGCTAATCATGCCTTTTGATAAAGTCAGTCAACAAAATACAAATAATCCACTACCCCTAAAAGCGTATGATGGCATGGTCAAAAGAAGACGTATTTCATGACAACCCTCCGGCAGTACTTTAAAGTGGCAAGTGCCGGAGACATTATTTAAGTACCGTCTAATACTAAATCAAACACATATCTTGTTTTTCATACCACTTTTCATACGACAGACATTTTTGGAAATCTGAACCGGCTAAATAATTAATTTCTGTTATAACACGTGACACATAATAATTTCCACTCGTTTGTAGATAATGCTAATGGCTTTAACATATAATTAATGCTCTTGCGTTTGAAAAGACTGTAGTTTATTAATCCTTTTTTTAATACTGAACAATCACAATTCTGAACCTATCGTAGGTACTTTACACATTCCTTCACGTGTATATCTAACAGGTAAAGAATTACATCATAAAGCTTATGTGACGAATCGAATTGTCCGTGCTAGATAATATACATTACAGAACTCGGATTATTTGTAACTATTTATAAAAATCATAAATACAGTAGACGTCTGGCTTTTTCTAACCTATTGAAAATTAGAGACATCAATATATTCATTAACTCAATCCGACTGTTTCAGAAAATCTACGAACTTCAAAATGTCTTAGTAGAAACGGCGGCCATGAGCGACTCCCTCGACCTGCAGATGCAGGAGTTCGTCGTGAAGGCGAAGCCCACGGGGCACGACAACGCCGTCCAGTTCAGGTTTCACCCTCGAGGCAGCGAGGAATGGCTCCTGGCTTCGACGGGCGTCGAGCTGATCGGGAAGACCGGCAACGCCACTGTGGTAGCAGTCTATTACCACAACTTGTTGGCGAGGTTGCCGTCTCTGAGACGATCCATCGAGTTCAGGTATATTTATTTCGTATATAAATAATAAATTAGTGACAAATCCAAAATTGTAAATTGTGTATTTAAGATATTGTATTGTGTGATACATGTAATTTTCCTTACGTTTTATATATTTCAAATGTAAGCCCTAAAATTCCCTTACGAAATAATGAAGGCTTTTTGGTGCATTTTTTTTAGATTAGTTTAATTTGTGTATTCACCCGCAATTCATGAAAAAGACTCATGTCATACCAAATCAAAAAACTTATTGGATGACTTCATTGTCTATTACAAAACAGAAGAAAGATGATTTTTGGCATCAAAAGTGAAAATTTAGCGTCATAATAGAAATTGGTTCCTTACTGATTACAAAACGTATATTTGAATGTAATATTCAGATTTTGAAAGATAGTTTAAAAAGTATAAATACAATTTTTATGCCAAAAAATTGTTGAAACCACACTTGAAAAAATGAACACAACATACTCTGAATATATATCTGAACTCAGAGTTCTTCTGTTGAAATTTAATTTGAAATTGTCACGAGTGCGTTATATTTGAATGACAGGTATTTATGTAATGATACCACTACTAGACTCCATTTGAATTTATTTAAAATCGATCGTCAATCGATTATATATTTTAGTGGATATTACTACAATTACGCCGCATACGGTTGTGTCGTGTCCAGGAGCGGCCGCGAGGTGGAGTACGTGCTGGGGTCGCAGCACGTGCAGCTGGCGGCCGGCGGCGCGCCCGGCGCCGGCCCGCCGCCCTCCGTCAGCCTGCTGTTCACACACTTGAACAACTACACCGCTATCGGTAGGCATACGCACCGAATATCAATAATTTGTGTGCTTGGCATCGAACAATTTCTTACAAAAAACAATAACATGATATATACTTAGATCTCTTGCGTGAAGGAAAGACAAAGCATGCACTTTTATTCACATTTATTTAAATTGATTTGATAAAACATGTTACATAAATAATATTACATAATAGAACTTTGAAACTCCGAAATCGTATTAAACGACTGGCAACAATTGCAATAACGTTTAACACCATTTACACGGAAATTGGTGTGCATTAAAAATATAACATTAAGTCAACAATGTAAGAAACACGCGTTCCATATAAAATACGCGAATATGTTAGGCAAAGGGGCAGAATAATGACTTCACTCTTTGTTAACATTCGATTTCGCTTCGCATATAAAAGGTGTACTAGTGTAGTGGTGCACTTAAGGAATAAACTCCAAAAAATATATGATTTACAATAATGTTTACGCCATTTAATTTAATAGATGAAATACTAGGAAGCGCTAGTTTCAGCAACGATGCTGCCTCTATATTTCACGCGCCGTCCTTCCAGCGTCGCGGCTGGCGTGCGGCGCGCGCACGGCCGGCGAGCCGGGCGCGTGGAGCATGCGCGCGTGCGAGGTGCGCGTGCCGGAGCCCGCGCACGTCGCGTGCCGCTGCCGGGGGCTCGGCACCTACGCCCTCTTCACCGTCGCGAGATCTACTCTTGTTAGTGTTTCAGTGAACGTTGTAACGAATATTTAGTAACGGCGCATCGCCTACGGAACGATAGGTCGAACAGCAATAACCACACTTGGCCAATTCTTATTATTTCTTGTTTTGCTTTAGAGTTTACACTGTAATCACACGAAGTTTGACGCTTATATAATCCACTCGATACATATTGTCCGTATTCAAATACAATAAAATACTGTTTAAGTTTGAAAACAATAATACATTATGATTAGCGCCGCGTTGTCGATGACTGTGTGCTGCTATGCCGGTGTAACCAGAGGCCAGTCTCCTGTAGTCGGTGCCACGCATCCAAATATTATGTCATTAAAGATTCCATTTTATTATGGTTAAATTTTTGTTTCCATCCATTCCTTAGCATCAACATTGTCTTGCATTGATAATCTATGTATAACTCAAAAAAAATATCTAAGTGTTTATTCACTGATAATACCTACTTAATTGTTCTTTAATTAAATATGAACAATAACTTGAGAAATATTCTTAACCCAACAGATACTTATCTATGGAAAGAAATCAAATTAATTTTATTGTATTTATTCCTATAATTCCTACTATACCTAGATATGAAACTAGAATTACCACAGCAACACAGACAACTAATCCTAAAACCATAGCCTGTCATTAACGCCACTTGTGCCGATTGGGTGAACTAAAATGAGGTCATCCTGAATGTTTGAAATGCAGCACCTATAGTACGTATCTCGATTACTGCGGTTGGTCGATGGTATCATGTTGCAAAACTATTTTGTTTCTATATCGGATAGTCCGCCAAGGGTAGCATTTAAGTTAGTTGCGATTGCATATAATCAAATTTTCACAAGTCCAATGGTCTCGCGACAGGTTCGATATTACACTTAAAAAAAAAATATTGTCGTGGACGTCGTCAGAAACCGAAACGGTGACTTCAGATTTTTTCTCGAAAGTCATCAAAATATTTATACTCAACATTTAAATCCGCTTCACTTCCAGGTTATTGACTTTTTCGTATTGTATAATTATGCAGACGGATTCAGAAAAAGACTTAAGGGGAGTGGTGAAGATAACGGTCGGCGTCGGCGGCGCGATGTGCCTGGCGGCGGCGGCGCTGCAGCTGCTGGGGCTGGCGCCGGGCGGGCGGGCGCGGCTGCCGGCCCTGCTGCGGGCCGCCACCGCCGGCACCCACGGAGCTGCCGTTCTGGCGTTGCTGGAATGCGATACTAGACAGGTGGCGATTTCCCAAATATATATTTTTTTGTGTTAAACACTTCACGTTTCTGAATTCAAATACTTCGTTTCATTTGCAATTCACGATTAGCTAACCGATACTTTGTATTAAGTTTCGGAAAGAACTCTTAGTAACTCATTCATCACCCGTTTCCATATAAATAAAATATTGCTTCATACAAAAAAAAATACTAGTTATAAACTTTTTGATTTTAACATTTTTCTATTATTCTTCAGATTTTTCCTCGACTTATATAAAGTGTACAAGTGCGGGCCGGATTTGAAGTGTCTCCTTAATGAAATAATAAATATGTTTTATTTAATCCACTCGTTGTGAACAATATAGTGATTAATCCACAATGTTCTTCACGTCCAGGAGGAAGCGTGCCCGGGCGCATTGGGCTGGGTGTGTGCGGCCTGCTGGTGCGCCGGCAGCGCGGCCCTGTGCGCTCAGCCGCTGCTATTACAGGCCGAACTGGCTGGCCGAGGGCAGCACTTGTCTTCGGTCGCATTGCTCGCTGGTGATTAAACAGAATCCAGTATATACAATCTAATAGTGTTTATTATTGTATTTAAAAATTAATTTTATTCTAGTGGAGGAAAAACAGGTTAAATTGAAAACAAATCTTTTTTTTTTTAAAATGCGTTCCAAGCTTATGAACGCGTATTCGCTTTAAAAGTTTAAAATTTAAAGTTTATACTTATATTTGGATCCACAAAAGAAGCTTTAATTCTTTTTCTATTGAGTAAAATAAAGACGGACCGAAAATTGCCATGCAACGACTAAAGCATCACA
This sequence comes from Eumeta japonica, assembly GCA_005406025.1. Lineage (NCBI taxonomy): Eukaryota > Metazoa > Arthropoda > Insecta > Lepidoptera > Psychidae > Eumeta > Eumeta japonica. The sequence goes on from BGZK01001874.1 coordinate 90,343, forward strand.
TAGACGGCCGACTACATGTGGAAACACGTTGATACAGTCAAACATGTGGCCGGAGGTCATGTAAAGGAAAAATTTATCTAAATTTCTAATTAAAATAATATACATTAACACAATTAAATTTTAGGCAAATATATTACTGCTTCCTGACATTCACAAAGAAGAATAGGAAAATTGTTGACACAACGTCAACACGAGTGGCGAAACTGACAATGTAATGACAATCGGTAAACTTAAATGTGAATTTGTATTTATAGCTCGTACGCTTATAGCAATCCGACTTACTTTAGGCTTCAATTCTTGCACACCTTAATTACGTTCAACTATTATATATGTAATATAGATCCTACATGTAATACTAATATATATACCAATCATAATTACTTAACGAGAAATATGTATTTTAATATTAGGCTTTGCCTACGTTTCACCCGGGCCGTCCTAAAATGCATAGTTTCATCTTTTATATCCGTCGATTTTTCTATCACTTGTAGTCGCGATCCTGAACCTACTCTCGATTTCATTTCTCAATCCCGGATCTGCTCTTAGAGTTTGGAACTGTAGATAGCTTGGAACCCAATGTCGATTTTCGTTCTAACTCCGATCTCGTTTACAACCGCAAACCCATTTTTGCAATCTTTTAATATCATAATTTTACTTTCGATTCTATTCAAATCCTATTACAGAATAAGACAGGATATATATCCTGTGTGGATTGGATTATTCCACTCTAAGAGTGGATTATTCAATTCTTTGCATAACTTCATTACGATCTGCATTACGATTAGCGTTTACACAGAAAACGAAATCACATATTCAAACTTTATGCACTATCGTTCCACTATAAACTGTAGCCCTTTTTATATAAAAAACCTGTATACGCATAAAAAAATGGAACCATTATTGAAACCAATTTAGTTTTATCTCATATTACTATTGACAAAACATTTTTCTGTTGTAGTAAAATAGTTTTCCACGGTAAGAAATAGCTTATGGCGGTCGCATCGCCAATATTAATAATAAAAATAGAAATTAAATCATTACCAATGAAAATATTTGGCTGTAGCTCTGGTTGGTGTCGACTACACTAGTCGTAAAAACTGCGAAACCTGAAATTGTTTAAATCTAAAACAAATGTCATACATTACAATTTTAATTACTTTTCTCATATGCATATTTTAAAATTGTTTGTGTCATTACGGTAATTTGTACCTTTCCGTACAGAACACGTGGTGTTCGCCAATAACAAATTATATTAAGTCCTATGGTATTTTGGAGCTGTAAAAGAATCAAGCTTCTAAGTCAACGTAATCAAATGATGCGGCAATTTATGCCGTGTATATTGACATTCGGAAATAAATCAAAACCGTAAAATTTGGTAAAAAGCAAGGTCTTGTGTCACAAATAAAGGGATAAAAGTCAAAAAATCGTTAATTTGTAGTTATATCGCACGAATTTTTTTTATACCAATTTATACTGGTAGTTTGACTAGGAATCGTGATATAGACCTATGTATTGTAAAATATTGTTTAAACTCCCGCTATCCGAAAATACAGATGGTTTTTAAAAAAATTGATAAATGTATCGAAAAAAAAAGCAAAAAGTTTTGGAATTCCCTGGATCGACATTTCGCAGTATCCATATCGGAAACATAAATAAGTTTGTACGGAACCCTCAGAATGCGTGTTCTTTTCGCACTTCCGGTGTTTTTTAACTGCTACATTTCTTATTATTATGAAATGTTATTCAAATAAAGTATGTTTCCTTTTAAGGCGTATGTACGCTGGCGTGGCTGACAGCGCGGCTGTGGGGCGGCGCACCGCTGCAGGTGGGTGCGGCGGCGCAGGCCGTCTGCGCGGGCGGCTGCGCACTCCTGGCCGCGCTGTGCACGGCGCTGGCGCTGTGCGCCGCCCTGCGCCTGAGGACCATAACGCACAAGGTGCCCGCCGAAAGGAGAAATTATCTACGTGATAGGTTAGTTGGTGCATTCAGTTTGTGGACTCAGAAGCTACATTAGATGCATTGTTCTAAATAGACTTGTAGAATTATAATATATCGCAATTATTTGAGTATAGGCGTCAAAGTTTATCTTTTACATCTAATGTTTCATGTACCGATTAAATTAAACCGGTTTTGAGCATTTATTATACTCATTTTTAACGTTTTTAAGCAAGAAAATACATTTGGACTGATGTTAATTTACAAATAATGAACATGATCTTTTCTCAAATATACAAAAGCTCCACTTTCTTTAGGTTATTATAGCAAAGTACTATTATAGTTACAATGGAATGAAAAAATGTGAACTAAAATAAATAAATAAATGTCGCGTTGACAACCCTGTAGTACGACAGATACGATACAGTTTTGAGGCCGTTCATTTCAAACTTGGTGACATTATCTCTATCAAACACTACAAAATTTATTTTTTCTTTTATTGTTTATTTGTTCTTTAATAAAAACAAGTTGTCATGTTCTTTTGCCTCTAAATATTAATCTGATAATTTGATATGAAAAATGAAAGGAGATATTTAATTATTACAGAATGCGAAAGTTAGCCTTCTCTTTGCTATCAAAACACATAAAACATTGTGACAAGTGTACATTTTGAAAAATGATTATGTTTCGTTGTAACAAGCCGTGTCGGCAGATCTACGCAATATTTAATTTCCCTTGTTCACATGTCATTTCGCATGAGTTCATACGTAGCGTGCTTTAAAAATTTCTGGAATGGATGAGAAAAAATTACTATGAATGGTCAAAAATAAATTGATTGTTTCTGAAAATATTCTACGTTAAGATAAATGCACTTTTTCATGCGAATAAACCAATTTTGAAAACATTTAAGCCACTCCCCGATGATGACCTCGGAAACATGTTTTTCATACTCTTCAACAGCCTCTTCTGGTGATGAAGCTCGTTGACCGCGTAATTGGTTCTTAATTTTTCCGAAAACAAAAAATTCACAAGGCGCCAGGTCGAGACTGCAGGCAGGATTACGTTAACGGTTACTTTTACAGAGTTCGTCAATAACTTCCGGCAAACAAATGGTCGTATACCAATCACTATTCATGGTATAACAATTCTGACAATTCTCCAAAGTAACAGTAGCCACGTATCCAGTTTTATTAAAAAAAGAAGCAATCATCCGCTTAGAGGCACTTCACCCACTTTGGTTGGTTTCGGCTCATCTCAATAGACCCATACGGTTAATTGCTGCTTTGTTTTAGGATTGCAGCAATAAATCCATGTTTCATCACCTATTACTGTGTCCCATACCAAAGTATACACCCCCTTCCTTGAATATGGTAAGCATGGTATTGCACCAAGTGACCCCGTCCGTTTTTTTAGCCTCAGTCAAATTGTGTGGGATCCATTGGATCCATCTACAAACATTTTAGTATGCTTTTTCATACTCAAATGTTTGTGGGGGATTGTTTGTATTTAAATCATGCCTATACATAAGGATGCCAGAATCTCGTGATAGGTCAAGTGCCTGTCTGTTTCGATCATACGGCGAACAGCATCGATGTTTTCGTTGTTCACAGCGGTGGACGGGCGACCATCACAAAATTCGTCACCGAGATTGACACGAACTGAAAACGAATTATACATAGTCGTCTTGCTTGGTGTTTCATTGCCAGTAGCAGTTCGATGCCGAGCGAGACTCTGCTGAACTGTCAAATTGCACTTAAAATTATAGACAATTTTTACGACTTAAATTCATAGTCATGAAGACACGCAATTTTTAAAATGACGCCACAGTGTAAAATCAATTTTATTGACAGTTAGATGAAACAAACTGTATTCTACAAGTTCCATTCTCAAATGCAGTAATTACTTTTTTAAATATTGTTTATGTAAGTGGCCTGTTGCAGAAATTTATAGTATGCCCCACATATTAGTTGGCTGAACTCGAAGAATTATTTTTATCAAAGAGTTATTTGTTTTCATTTATTGTTATTACTTGTTCGCAAGCTGTAAAAGAAATTTAAACGTGAACGATAAAAGTCATGACCATAAGAATATTTTATCACTTTTAATTTATTATTCTGATTATTAAATTCGGAATATTTCAGGAAAAGATGTTTAGGTTCTCTGTCTCTTTGTTATTAATTAATTCTTCCCATTATCGAAAGATGTACACACACAATCTGATCAATAGACTAAATAAATGCCCTTGTAATACCTTACACGGCAGACGACGCACAGTGCGGCACACGTTGGCGCTGGTGGTGTCTACGGCGGCGGCGCAGGCGGCGGGCGTGGCGTACGCGCAGCCGGGCGAGCGTCGCCGCGCACACATCGTCGCTCTCTCCACTGCCGCCTTAGTCAATGTAAAATAATCGAAACAATCTCGTTGTTTCTAGGCTATAAGGCTAGTGATATAAACAAACATACACATTTGATAATTATATGTTATAGTTGGACTTTCTAGCAAAACATTTTCCAAGATCGCTTTATTTTTCATTTATAATATCTAACAAATACATTTGATACTGTGTTACACTAGTTTGCAATATTATTTTAAAACGTACTTCAACAGTCTTGTATAACTCATTATATGCGTCGATGCGCCGACATGGAACCGATTTCCATTATCAGTTCCATTTGATGCATGATCGAATGCAATTTAATAAAAACAGAATTTACAAATATTGTGACATCGAACAGAGCACGTCAAACATCACAGACGTTGCCTGGGTCGGTCTTAACATAAGACGTGTACTGCGAATGAATTTCATTCCGCGATATCTTTTAGGGCATAACCATGGTCGTGTGCTACGTCCTACGAGATGAAGAGTGCCTTCGGGCGGCGCGCCGCGTGCTGGCGCTGGGGCCGGCGCACGGCGCGCCCTGGGCCGACTCGCCCGCCGGCGACACCTCGCTCAGCTGTACTAACCGTTACTAAATCTTGATACCTGTACAGTACAGCGCACGAAACTCTGCCGCTCAGAATTTGCGCAAATACGACGCTTTCGGGACTAGCTTCACAGCGGCAGAGTTTCATGCGTTATACTGTGCAACTCATATTTTAAACTTAACACCAATAGTACTTGCAGAACTCGTATATATGCCACTTCCTGAATGACTCTCCTTCCTTGAAGAGAGGGTTAAACCATAATCCTCGCTATGACTCAATCGGTGTCAAGAACTTCGAGAATCATTAGAGATTTTGATGAACTTATGCAACCTGCATTGGTGGTGGTCTGAACACGAAGTTTCTCCTTCACCGTTAAAAGGAATGATATGTAATCGTTGTTTTAAATATGTACATGAATTATGAAAGCATTCTAGCGCATGAACTCTCGTCTCATGCATCTATTTACGAGTATAAATTCTAATATCATATAATGAAACTTTACAATACAAAATCTCTGCTTGTAATGAAACGGACGATAAATACCTGTGTCTAATATTTGAATTTTAACTGTTTATCGGCTGATGACGACGACAATGCAAATTTGTGGTACATATTAGTTATAAAAGGCCGAATACAAATTAGAAAACAAAATAAGCTATATGGAGTTCAGTGACGTGGCCAGGGAGGGCGCCGACGGCAATCCGCACGGGAGGCCGCCCGATGTCGAAAGAAACCTAAAAAAATCCTTATAATTAAATTACCGTTAATATTAAACGATATATGTATGTATGTATGTCTGTATGAGTGTGAAAAAATAGATGCGTATTAAGACAATAATGCTTACTATTAAATTACCATGCTCCAAATTTTTGATTAACAAGTTTTAATTTGTGTTAGTAAAGTAAAATCATTCATGATATCTATCAGGTTTTAACAGTTTTTATTTTGCGGTGCCAGCACCAGACGCCACCCACGTCATCCAACTACGCCACTGATGGAGACATCTTTACAAATCGTAAGGTCTTGTAGTCTAAAAATGCGGAAAATAGTGTTCTCAGTTGCCGATATTTAGAAATTCAAATAAATTAATGCAAAAGATAAAAATCACTACTGGTTCTGAAAAAATATTTGCTGTGAACTAATTGCGGCATTTAAGTTAAATTTCTATTTAATTAATATCCAAAAATTTTCCAATTTCACTGAAATATCCTTTCGTATTTTCCATATTTAGAGCAATTTTATTTAAAGGGTTTCTGGATTATCTTTTTCACTAATGCAATTAACAATAGCATACATTACAATAACGTGCAACTACGTGCACTACTTATTGCGTGTAAGTAAATGTCAACAATGAAATTATTATTTTCTTTTGGTATAACAATTTTCGTATATGTGGATTAAAAAAAATTGTCAAATAATATTATATCTTTTAAACGTATACGTATGGTCAGATAGTTCGTTGTCTTCCAAAAATGTCATTTGTTTACGTAAAGCCCCAGTGCTATTATGTAGTACAATGTATCTGTGCCTACAGAAGGCAGTTTGACATTTAGTTGATAACGTGACTACAAAGATCTCTTAAATTGTTTATTTAGGATACACGCATTTCAGTAAGTTTAAAGTTTCACTTATAAGTTAATGTTCATCAGAAATGATGATGCAATCGCGTTGATCAAACAAACGGGTCGTATAACAAATATTATTGCGAACGACAACATAAACAAATAACAGAATAATCCCCCTCATACCACGTAAATAACAGAATAGGACTCCATTTAGTTATTTGAAAATGCGTCGGTGTAGTTTTTCACATTGAAAATTATTTTTGATTAGTCAAAATATTCCATGTTTAAGTTGAATATGACTCGTTTACGACCTCGTTTTTATGGTTCCGAACCGAAATAGCAAAAACGGAACTCTTATAATTTCGTCGTGTCCGTCCGTCTGTCCGTCCGTCCCAACAAAATCGGCTCAATGTTTAATACACATCATTGTTTCAGTATACTTTAAGCAAGGGGGCGAGGTCGAGAGTAGAGGGGGTGCAGGCCTGGAGGTATCTCCTCAAGGATCACCTCCTGCCACCGCCACCTACTGGAGAGCCTCGGGGCCAGAGAGCCCAACGAGGTTACACAGGTAAGTAGCGTGGTCCGTGAAGATTCACTTTTGTATCCTCTTGTAGGTATATAAACACTACACAATAGTTTTTCAGTAATTTATATTGTGAATTGATCTGTGAATTTTTAATTTGCGTTAATTTAAAACACTCCATACTTCGTGGACCACATTCAGCCATCGATATCGGACTGTCACCGCACTCGTGACACGATCGATAACAGCCCTCGACCCGCACTGAAGCTGCTTGGAGGGTTCAGGGTTTTAGTTCCTCAATCTGGAAGAAAAGGATTGTGTGAGACTGTCTCACCGGTTATGTTACAAGAACCTAATACAATAACAACATACAAAAACGACTACAAATACTAGGCACATTCAATGCTAGACTGCGTTGTTCCTTGCTAAATAGTAATTTTTAATGATTGCGTTGATTGTGGTGGTGTGTTTTCAGATCTAATGAAGCAAAGAAAAGTTATTGCATTATTTAAATCCGGTAGTGTATCTGACCCTACTAACTTGAGATTGATATTAATATCAGTAAAATTTTTAAAAATCTTATTTTAAATCTCTTATTGGGGTATTTTTATAATAACAATTTGTTGAACGTTAAACAGTTTGGATTCACATAGGGTTGCTCAACAACTAGAGCCAGTGTTAAGCTTATTCAGCAGATTTTTGATGCCTAAGAGGATTCACAGGACACAATTGGCATTTTTTGTGATTTATCCAAGCATTTGACTGCGTTCATCATGAGATATTGATCAGAAA
>BGZK01001875.1:0-97906 GCA_005406025.1 Eumeta japonica
AAACACATATTTCTCTCGACTAAAACACATTTTGTCTAAGACTATTTTTCATTTCTTGTGTGGAATTTGGATACCTAAAATTTAGGTTTTCCTATAAACTGAATTTTCCAAAATTGCCGTACAGTGCTTTTAGTAGTTTTAAAGTATACATTTTAAAGTTATAATGGCAGCAGACACAAAATAGAAAAGGAAGCGGTACGAGAGTTATTTCTTCTTCAGTTTTTATTCTTGTTTATCCCGTTTTTGCGTCGGGTGTAAGGAACCCTATAAAACATAATGACTCCATGAAAAAACCGCATAACTGCTTTTCGGCTTACATATCACTAATTTTGTTGTACGATTATTGACGGTCCAATATATAAAAAACAAAATTACATATTGAACATTAATATTCCTGTTATCTACGCATATATTATACAGTTTTATGTTTTCTAATCGACGATAGTGTTTACAACAAATTTCGGACTGAATATCAATTTTCTATAAGAGAAAACACACGAATAAAAGCAGTCAAGTAATTGTATCAATTGACAACAGGGTATCGGACCAGCGCGGCCGCTAATGCCGCAAAACGAATCGAGAGCGGGACGAGTTCATAGCGGCTCGACCATAAATAAGCATTTGCGAGCTGCAAGTCGCGCCCGCCCCCGGCCCCCGCCCGCCTAAGTCTCAACCTGCTCCTGCCTGATATATTGCAACGATTAAGCTCTTAATAAATCATACCTCTTGTACTCCATCTTGTTTAGGTTTAAGCAAAATTTCGAGAATAATTTTTGATTCATTCCGCGAAGTTTAAAATAGCGGATGAAAAATGGAGGTTATTTTGATGAAGGAAACTGGTCAAATGCGTGCAACCTACCACGCGATCCATGATCCAATACCGTTATATTTCATTCGAAATGCGAAACCACTAGTCATTATTTATGTAATTTCCATTATCAATAGATTACAATTAGAATTTTATTAACAATAATAAAACACAAAATTAAATATGTCAAAAAGACAAAGAGTTCAAAATACATTTTTAAATAACTTAACCTGACTTTATTATTTCGGTCATTTTAGTACGTGTACTTACGAAAAATAAGTTTAAATGTTTTATACCCGAATCGTAAAGATATAATTTTAATGAGATCACTTCGACATAGGCCTGTTTATTGGTCACATATTTTATGAGACTCTCTGCATAAATGATTTAAATTTTATACAGTTATCTATAAGCCGTTACTCAAATGCATACGAGGTCCGTAAAATGAATTTCTGAAATATGCGTTAGTTTCGGCGGATTAGAAGATGTTACGACTAATTTTAGAATGTATACTAAAAGTTTGTTCAACCATAAGTTCAAAAGTGTACAACATGCTACATTATAATATTTTTCTTTAACAAAACCAAAATAGTGGGCCACGATCTTATTTCTTCAACATCGTTTAATCTAAGATGTTTATGTCACAACATCAAATAACCGATATCGCGTTACGTCTAATTACCTGCGCAGTGTTTTCATCTAAATCAAATAGTTTATATAGATGTGTTCTATATGATATTGTGAGTCAAACAATATGAAAATATGTATTACACAAGACTTCGAATTAAACTTAGTAAACTTTAAATCTTATAAGAAGATAGTTCTACATGAACTTCATTTCTCACGAATTTAATGAGCATGTTAATTTTTCCATACACGTTAATTTCTTTGGTCATGTTTATGCCGTACAACATCAAATAACCGATATCGCGTTACGTCTAATTACTCTGCAGCAGTTTTCATCTAAATCAAATAGTTTTATATAGATGTGTTCTATATGATATTGTAGTCAAACAATATGAAAATATGTGATACAAGACTTCTCGAATTAAACTTAGTCAAACTTAAATCTTATAAGAAGATAGTTCTACATGAACTTCATTTCACGAATTTAATGAGCATGTTAATTTTCCATACACGTTAATTTCTTTGGTCAGTCATATAATTTGTTTAGATTTCTGTTTTTGCTTATAGATTCGTAAATGTTATAAATGTCCAAATGACTGCATACAAATCACAAACTAAGATTAGAAAAAATTGGTTGTGTGTAAAGTCGATTTATGGACGATAATTTTATGTGATAATGTCATAAGAAAGCATTGATAAAAAATTCCATTCTTTCATCAATTGAATTGAATTATTATTATCATTATTTTGTAAAATACAAAGAAGGAGTTAATTGAAAAATAATGTTTTCGATAAATTAACATTTATTTGCACTCGTTAATACAAATAAATTTTTCTATTTAAGTAGTAAGAGATAGATGCGTCCAAAGCCGAACGCTTAGGGCCGATAGTGCCTTTCATTGTTCTGCCCTCTCGCTCGCACACTCTGCTCAGGTGGAACGCGACAATGAGTCATGTTTTCGTGCGTACAGCCGGCGTTCATCGATTCATAAAACGTTATCACGTTAAAAAGGCAAACAAACCGTTTAAAATCAAATCAGATTCTATATTTTATTTTATTCATTTATTAAAAACAGAACGCACAAAGGCGTACAAATAGCAGAATATTAATAAGTTCATCAAAACCAACACCACTTTATCAGAGTTACCGATCAACAGCACGAATGGCCCATCGCACGAGAGATGCGTAAATAAAACAAAGATACGCAAACGAGGTCGATCGCGACAAGTCGGCCGAAAGTAAAAGCACCGGAAGCGGCAAACGGTTCACTATTCGATTCGGGAAGCCGAAATTTATTCGTATGATTGCTTCTAGAGCAAAAGAGAATTGAATTTGTTCATCCCATAAGCGTAGAACTGAGATATCTCGGCCCCCGGCCCGTGTAATACAAACAATTTGCAAACTCAAATGATTCACCTATACACCGTGCCGCGCGCGCGCGTGCCGGGATGGCGGCAGCGGCGAGCCCCGGCTGCGTTTCGGTCGGTCTCGCGCTATGAGCCGCTGCGAAATTGTTTTATTGCGTTTGAAACATTGACTTCCTGATTTGTCAGAGATTGTGTCGTGATGACGCCCCGTTCGTGCATATCGGACAAGTCAACTTTTCGAAGATGATCTTACATATCCTAGGCTGTTATTGACAAAACGTAAGAAACGTGTAGAAGTGAATACTTGTCGTACATGAGGAGATGATTTTTACATCATTTTGTTTTTATCTTTTAGTTCACTTTTACACAGTCAGGTTTTTTTCATCAATTTTCTATTTTCCAATTTTGTTTCGTCATTGGCGGTGTCAACAATCGTGTCTCGTTGTAATGACAGTGACAAATCTTTATTGATATCTTATTGTTAATAATATTTTAGGTCGTGTAATACTTAAACGGTTTATTGCTGTAAAGTGGTCGGGAAACATCAACTTTACTTCGATAGACCTATTTCAATGACATTATTATGTTACTCAATCCGTTTCAATTATATGTCGCCGTTTTGTATTTTATTATCGCCAATCTGGTTTTAAAACAAAATCCTACCTACGACATCATTTCATAACGGTTTAGACGAATCGATAGACATCGCATTGATATAAATCCATCCAACCGATTATGCAGATAATAATAAATATCCATCATCTTCTTAATCATCCTCTTGGATCAGTCAGATCCAAGAAGAATCCTACGATAGACATGTGAAAATATAATGTTGTCTTCACTGTCGTCCACGACACTATAATAGTGTGTAAATACAGTGCATTTAATTTATTAATTAATTTATGTTCCTTTAATTATATAATATATAAAGAACTAGATTTAATTATGTAATTATATATAAATGTATTGTAATTTAATAATATGTAAATAATAAATAGGTTTATTTAATAAAATAATAATAAATTATTGTATTAATTAAATCCATCCACGATATTATTATCATTGTATTTTTGAACGTATTTGACAAATAAATAGAAAGTGAACCCTAACGATAATGATGTCCATAACACAAAAAATGTGTCTTACAAAACCTTAAAACTAGTAAGTACTTTAATTATATATCTTTGCATGTTATAAAACATAACGTCTGTCCATGTATTAGTTTGTGCTTTTATATATAAGTCATGAAGAATAGTCTGATGTACATGATTCTTTTCAGTAGGGCAATATCACATCTAGCCAGGACTATTTTTAATATAAACACAGTTTTAAATATAAAACGAATTTTACTTTTTTATGTTGAAGCAGATTCCAATCACCGCTTTGTTGAGACCATTTCCACACAATGTCTTATTTAGGGTATTGAAACATCTGAACCCTAAACCGTTCGATTGATCATCAATGTATCGTCGAAAGCTGTTGACTGCCAATGTCACTCGATGCGCTATCAACGTTCGGTATCGTAGGGCTTTAATCCCGCAATACCGAGATCTCGGTATTCCGGGATCCCGCATCATTTTTTAGTCCCGCGTGCTGCGGGATTACGTGTGCGGGATCCCGCTCGATTTGCGGGACTGTAAAGAAACATGCGCACGACCATTCACGACCGCGAACGGTCGGCTTCTCTATATTCATATTAATCTATGGTCGCTACTGACTGCTAGCGCGGCACGGCTCGGCGTCGCTACCGTACGTCTCAATGCGGGGCGACGAGTGTCATTTGTCTATGCTTCTTACAACTGCTAACAAATATTCTCTTCATTTGACGGCGCGAAAATTGATAAATACTTAAATTATTACTTTTCAGTATATTATTAAAGTGTATTGGTGCAGTTATACTATAATTAAAAATTAAAATGTCCAGTATAGTGAAATATAGTTCTTTGCGAGTAATTCGTTTGTTTGGGAACATTTTCTTAAATCTGAAGATGGATTATCTGCAAAATGTAAACGTTGCAAGACTGTTATCAAAACCACTGCTAGGTCCACGAAAGGATTACACGCATTTAAAAGCCAAGCATCAAATAGAGGACTTAAACAAAAAGTACCCGAAAATGCTGTATCGTCATCAAGTGTGAGTACAAACTTGTCCATGTTATCTCCAGAATTACCGTCGCCTTCAAAGAGGACGAAAATTACCCATCATTTTCCAATCCAAAACAGTGAAAATTCAATGGAAGAAAGGTTGCACGTATGACTGCAAAGGACGGATTACCTTTGAGTGTTTTCGTCACCCAGAAGATTTACGAGAATTGTTTAAAGCTAAAGGCTTCCTTCTGCCACGATCGTCAACAACTATTCGAATGATGGTTATGAATTACGGTATGACTCTTCGTATGAAAGTTGTCAATGAATTGTCGCAATTGAAAGAAACCACACCTCGCTTACTTTGACGAGTGGACATCTTCAAGTAACAGGCGGTATCTAAACATCAACGCACATACCTACGCAAATGATCGTGCTTTGTTTTGGAATTTAGGACTTACTCATTTTTGGAAGTATGCCAGCAACCGTTTGCGTAGAGACTTTAAGAAATTAAAGAAATTTGAAATTGACTTAGATGAAGATATTGTAGCAATTACAACTGATGGAGCGCAGTTATGGTTAAAACCGGTAGTTTGGTCCCTGCATTTCAACAACTGTGTTACGCTCATGGTTTGCAACTAGGAATATTAGACGTACTTTAAAAAAATGAGTCTATTCGACAAGAACCAATTGATGATGATATACTTGACAATTCTGAGGCTGAATCAAATGACAACGACGGCAGGCCAAATATAAGTGAAAATAGTGGATTTACGGTTGAAGTTGTGTCTTTTGCAACAGAAGGAGAATTAATACCTGATTTTAAAGATATTATCAATAAGGTTCGAAAAAATTTTACATACGTATGTTTAAATGTTCACCCATTAAAAATGACGTGCTTCAAAAATACGTCAAGAACGAATTTGGACGGAAAATTGAGTTAGATGGAGATTGTAAGACAAGATGGAGTAGTTTAGCTGTGATGGTTGAAAAATTTAACAAACTAAAATTGTGCATTGCTAAAACCTTAATTGACCTGGGTCTTAGTGCGAACATTGAGTATAGATTTTCACAACATGAATTTGATGCATTAGTGAATTTAGAAAATATCCTGAAGCCGGTGGTTGTCGAAGTACTTTGTCGTCAAGATGCGACCCTGATTACCGCTGAGGCTACGCTAAAATTCATGATTAAAAAGCTGGAAGACAATAATTCAGCCTTAGCTTCAGAACTAGCTTTATGTTTGCGCCGCCATTTTACAACGACGAACAAATTTGAATGCACTTTGATGTACCTTCAAAATCCGTGTAATTATTGTGCGTCAAATGACGATGAAACATTCTGTCTTCCATCGAAAAATGTACTTCGAAAACAAATTCAAGAATTCGTCATGAGAATGAAGTTCGGCATTCTAAATTCACCTGAGACGGAGAGCAATGGCGAGAAAGGTCTTCTTCAAGGACAAACAACTGCGAAGAAGTTTCATCTGATCCTGATCTTACTTTACAAGAAGAGTTGAGTTAACTATATCATCAGCATGTAATGTAATTTGCCCGTCACCATCTCGAGCTAACAGTCTCGAATCCATCATAAAAAGAAATTACTCTTTATGAGTCCGAGGGTCAATGGGGAAATATCTCACTTTTACATATAATTCTTTAAAAGGAATACCACCGACTAGTGTGGAAGCCGAAAGAGCATTCTCTGCTGCTGGCTATATTGCCTCTAAAATACGCTGCAGGCAGACGACACTTTAGATATGCTATGTTTTTTCGCAACATTTTCAATTGAATGATAAAAAAATATGAAGAAACTAAATAATTATTTATCATTCAGCTGAAACTGTTTTTTCTATAGTACTTGATTGTATTTTTATATTTGATCTCAGTAATGTAATTTGATTGATCTCATTTAACGTTAATTAAAGTGAAATTATTGATTTAATTGATTAATTTATTGTTTTATTTGTTTCACATAATATTTTTCATATTATATGCGGGATCCCGCCAATACCGATCCCGCGGATTTGAATTCAACTTCCACAATACCGATCAGCATGGGGTGCGGACAGCCCTAATCAAAAGGTTGACCCGTAACGAAAGGTGTGATTTAAAGGCATGATATGGCAACTAAATGTGGAAGTATGAAAAACTCATATATTATAAACTAATGAGGACAATGTCATCGAAAATTATATTAAAAAAAAAAAATACCAAATGTTACGTTTCTGCGAATCGGAACTAATTCTATCCTTAAATTTTATTTATAGGAGTGAAGATCTATCGCAGCTTTTATGATGTCCAGCGCTACATCGAATTCTCACATTGAATTCCATTCCTGAAATATATTTCACGCTGAAGAATGAATTCCGACAAGAAGGCGGCCGATGATTCCACGTGTGAAAGATTCATTCGCCGCATTATCGTGTGACGAGACTATTTTCGTCCACTGAAAATGGTCGATGATAAAGTTAAATCTTTATGGGGTATATTATTATCGTTTTTGATACATTCTAACCGTAGATGCATATAAAAAAGAAAAGATGCAAAGTCGCATACTGTATTCACGGCGAAAATGTCCAAAGTGTATTTAATGCCTCTGTCTCTATATTTATCGTACTACTTTGCAGTGCCAAAGAAATAGAAAGGAAGAAATACATTTATCATCTGATAATACAACCGAAATGTCATAGCTTCATTTTTAAATACAAAGAGAACAAGTAAAGATCATTTTGTTACTGGAAGGCAATAATTTCTTTTTTTACTATTAACACGTGCTGTTAAAACAAGGTCTCAATAGAGGGGTATAATGTTATTTTAAATCTTTGTTTTTGGTTGAAAGTGTGAAAAGCATTATATATATTTTTTCGTAATACCTTAAAGCCTAATGTCGTAATCACCTAAGATTAAAGTTAATATGAACCTGTAATTTCATAATTTCGTGAAAAATATATGAAAGAACTGATAATTTCTAAAGTGTTATAGAGTATAGTGATATAAAGTTTGTAATTATTTATATAATAAAAAACGATGACATTCATTAAACATTAACATAATGTCTATATTTAATTTAGTAAAAACAAATTCAAATACAATAAGCGTATTTTTTGGACTAGGGTTTCATCTATTTGTACAAATTCTTTAGAAGTAATTTTAAGATTTGTATAAATATAAAACAAATAATGAATAAAAATAAGAAAGGCGACTCCATTAGTATAAGAACAAAGTCTCTATTGTTATGTGACACGAATAATGTGACAAGGCAAGATATGACCGGTGTTGCTTAGGTATTGGTATTGCTACTTTAAATAAAGAAATACAAAAACACTCATCCAAT
Organism: Eumeta japonica; assembly: GCA_005406025.1. Lineage (NCBI taxonomy): Eukaryota > Metazoa > Arthropoda > Insecta > Lepidoptera > Psychidae > Eumeta > Eumeta japonica. Next base: position 8,225 of record BGZK01001875.1, read on the forward strand.
CACTGTTGTAATATATGATTCAGCACCTATTATGAATAAACTAAATATTGTTTTTCAAAAATAATAAATGTCATCCGTTTTCATATCTTTTACGTGTTATTTTTGAATTTTTAACAGACTTCGACGTCGTTACGAATGTACGACGAAAGTACACTGAACGCAAGGAGTGCTAACCATTCATTTAATGCAAACGTTTTTAAGGGACAACCTTTATTTTTATAGATCATTTATTTAATGAATAAGTTTAACAGAATATTTTCATAAGATCGATGGTTGTAAGTTCGTTATGGGAATTGCGGAATATTATAACGCCGACATCTGTTAGTAGTCGCCAGTTACCACCCGTCAAAGGATGTTTGTCATAGAAACTGAGATGGAAGTTCAAATGATGCAATCGACGATTTTTGTGGAATGCCAATATGAAAAGCGAAAAGAAATATTTATCAATTAATGCAATGGCAGTGTTAAAAGTGAATGTGTCGAATTTTAACTAGTATACATTCAGACCTTATTATATATTATTTTTTTACGGGTATGATATGAATGATTTGTTGACTAGTCTATTCAATTAACCATTTGCTAATACTATATCAAATATAACCATTCAGTAAATTGAAGATGAATGTATAAACATCGCATGCATTTGATAAAAGTCAGCAAGTATTTGTCCTAACAATTGAAGGAGAAACAAACAAGAGCAAGCAAATAAATGGCACGGAGAAAGCATTGCGTTTCCATATTATTGCAAAGGAATGATCAGTGGTACTACATGTGAATAAATTATTATTAAGGAAATGGATGAATAGTTTTGTCAAAATTATGAATAAATCCATTAAAGTTTTTCTAGATCCATGCAAGTTGAACGCACACGAATTCAATACATACACCATATAACGTAAAAGGAAAATCATGGATTGATTGATATCTATTTCGAATGTTCTCGTATCAAATACCAAATATTCCGCGTAAGTTTGTGCTCAAATAAGTGAAACATTCTGATAGCTCAATCCAAACACCATTTATCTACCTTTTGCAATTTAGTGCTCGCTGTCTTTCCTTCAAAAATATATCAGGATTTTTATTTTGTAAAATCGGCTGTATTCAGAACTTCCAGAATGAATGAAGTTAAGATCTGATTTACAACTTTTATTACGTTCTTTAGCTTCTTCGTTTCTCCACTTGTTGGTAAGTTAAGTGATAAAAATCATTACTGTTGACATTGATTCTAAAATAAGTCATAAGTAAGCGATGCGTATAAATGCAGAATAGTTGAACGATAGAACCCAAAGATATTATGTATTTTTACCCGACTACTGTAAAGCCAATAGGAAGAATTATAGTTTTAGCACTCTACTTATGTATGTTTGTATTTACGTATGTTCCCCGTAGAGCTTAAACTACTTATCAGATATTTGTAGCAGTACACATAGTTGTATATATATACTCATCAGATTTCACACCACAACCGATTGACATGTGGTGTCGATCGATTCATTATTATAATTCAGGTTACATGCGCTACATATTTAACAGACAGAAAAAAATATACATAGCGAGTCTCTCAATAATGCACAAACAAAAAAGAAAGTTTTAGAAACTTGTCAACACGCTCGTATCAACAGAAAGAACTTGTTGCGAGGATTTCAAATACATTTTCTAAATAGTGAAATAAAATAGAAATTGTCAAAATTGACTTTTCCTTAAGAACACTGTAACGGAAATGATGTAGCCCTATCAGTGTGGGCTCGTTTAGTATGTCTCTTTATAAGTACTCTGGTTCTAAATAGTGCTCAGGATCCTGATGATAGAGCTGGACGACCAGAGGAACTCTAAAGAAACGACGTAGGTCTTTGAGTTTAAACTCGTTGGATTATTGACTATGCAAAGCCGAAAGGAAGAATTATTATTATAGATTTCAGCAGTCTCTGTGTGTATATATGTACGTTACTTTTACGTTATGATTAAACCAACACAAGCCTTGGTTTTGTGGTTGGAATAAAAGATGTTCCACGCAAATTGTATGAAACGACCGATTTCTTAACAGCTCGTCTGACTTGTTTCTGTTGTTTAAACCATGACAAATTGATCCATAAGCTTATGTAGCTAACACGGAACCCTGATCTTGCTTAGTCCGACACGCACTTGGTCGTTGACCTAGACCTGTATCTAGAATTGTGCCTTTATTAAAACAATAAAACTGGGAGATCGATTTGGGCAAACAGGCTTTAGAGTACAGACGGTGATGTTTGCTAATCAAGTAAAGGAACTTACAGAATAGTTGTCCTTGCCCTTTGAACAGTGTAGGCAACCATTGTCATTGAAACTGTGTACAAAGCGTTAACGGGGTCAGGTATATATCGAGTCAACTTAGACAAACCTGTTGCTTTAAACTGGCTTGTACACAACAATCACTTGCACCGAAATGTAACACTTAACTTTGAACACCTCCAAACTTCAAATTATAATGAATATATAATTGAAATACCGGCAAACACGAGTCAGATCACAATCAGAAGCCAAATCAATATTTTAAAGTCATTAACTCAGAACGTCAAATTCTGAAAGTCATATCTTTAAACGGGTTGAATTTGTTTCTTGGACTAATGAATTGTTGAAGAATCCTCATGATTCTCGATATTTTGAGAATTAGAAAGATTAAAGATAAAGAATCTTTCATGTTTGAAATGTAATCCTGTATGTAATTATTATGAAAAATGAAACCAATACTAAATATGTTATAAAATGGCACTGCATACACTTTTTCAGAAAATAAGACTTTTTCAGAAAATATTAATTACTACTAAAAATCGCACTATTAAAAGTATGAAACAAGAAAACATTCTTGTCTGACATTTTCTCTATAAATTAATCAATACTTATCGTCTAATAAGTAGACAACTTACCTATACATTTTAATTTAATACATAGACAGCCATGGTCGTATGTCAGTTTGCTCTAAGCGTCACTTACTACTCTTTTTTATTATACCGTAATACTATAAATATATTGTTGTGTAAATAATCCTTAGGATATTAATTCATATTCATTGTTTATTGTCTAACAAGTTGTTTATTGTACACTTATTGATGCTAAATATTGAAGAATTTGTAGATAAGAATGTCAGACAAGAATATTTTTTGTTTCATACTTTAAGAGCGCGATTTTTCGTAGTCGAGTATTAACTTTTGAATTTACATTTTATTCAATATACAGCTGATGTGCTGAATTCTAGTACTTTTTATGATTGTTTTATCAATAAACAAATCTCAGTAATTTTATGAAGCTCTGGAATTGCATCTGACTCCTTAACATATAATTGCTTATTTGTTTCATTTTATTTAATTCTTCGTTCGACGTATTAGTTTCTGTTTGACCTCTTGTTATCCATACATGACTAGTTGATTTTTTTCACATTTTGATTCACATTGGATGAGAATCGGTTAGTGTAACTGTCGGATACTACACATGTTGACTGTATAGACAATAAATTGATAAGCTATCATGAATCTCCTCTATCGAAGCACAATACTTCACCTGTCTAAAATATTGTTTACTGACATACATAAATATCACGACTCTAATTAAGGCTTTGCCTTAGCAGGGTAATAACATATTTTTCTACGAATGATTTACCTATTATTATTAATAAGGGTGATTAATTTTTCAATTATACGAAAACATTTCGAAGAGAAAAGAAAAATTGTTAGAACGAGAAAAGAACAAACTACGAAAGAGATATATTTCTAGAAAAATATTGTCTTGCGGAATACTCTTTACGATATGACGCCGTGTATACTGAAAACGGTTTCTTTGAATTTCATCATTCCAACGAATCGTCATCGCAGGAAGGTAACGCATTTCTCCACGCGGCGTGAGCGGCGCCCGCATGAAACAAGCCTGTAACGAGATTTCTGGAAGGACCGGAGGACGTCGGGCGCCGCGGGCCGGCGCGCGCGCGCTAAACGCACATTCTGCGGCCCCGGACGGGCCCCTGGATTGTTATTCAATTCGATATCATGAAATATTTATTGTGTTATGGTTTTCTCGAAAAGAGCTGAAAAATTTCAAGCGGGGTAGCGGGTATCCGTCGAGATTCCGCCCGCCGTTCTCCTTCCATTTGGATTATTCCCGTGTAACGCGGGGACGCGTTGTCGTATTTATTTGGTTGTTGTACACGTGAACTGTGCGCGTGCGACTTACTTCTATGTTTTGTTTTATTCTGAGCATTTTATCAAAGAACTTTGCGATCGTTCAGTGGCAAAATTAGGATGCAGAAATAAAATGTTTTAACATCTATACATTCGTTTTGAAGTCAAAATCAAAAGCAGAAAAGTGATTCCGCTTGTGAAAATTGTAAATATAAAACGGAGTATCGATCGAAACTAAATCGATTGTGTTTTAATTTATGTTCCAAAAGAACGGCTACATGACCTACATTGACCTATATTATACTCTAATATCACATGAGGGCGTTGCATTTCAATACAGAAATAGCCTCTGAATGTTATCGACGTTTTATATAACGAGATTCAAAGCTCGAGCGGGTCCGTAAATAAAATAAAACCATTTTTCGCGGCGTGCGCGGGCGCGCCTGCGCCGCTGCCCCCGCCCCGCACGCCGAAGCTGCGAAGACCATATTGCCCAAGTTTCTTCTCGCCCATATATTTCGATTATTTTCATAAACAGAACGAAGTTATCGAGAATCAGTATATCACGTGCAATATTGCAGCTGGGGATTGCGAAGCGAATAAGGTAGTCCGGCTTTATTGTGTTGTTTGGTGAACGGCACGAGAAGCGTAGCGAGCGTGCCCTACGCACTGGTTAATTAAAGCTCCGGCGCATGACGAGCTGCGATCGATCGGCTGCGTTTGGTCGAGAACGCAACAGAAGCGAAAAGGTAAATATTATGTAAAACGTATTTAGTATATCGCATATACAAAATACTATTTCATTTAAGAAAAATAATATTAAATATTATGAACGATTATTTCAGAATAATGAGTTTAGAAATTGGTCTCGCCATTTTAATTTCGTGTATTTGTACAAAATTCATTTACGTAAAAGCAATAATTAAATTAACATGTGGATGATTAATCTCGTCGGTGGAGCTTCTTCTATAATATCACTGAAACCTGTCAATTGCAAATGAAACTCACATAATGAGGATTTCCTATATAATAAAATTATATTTTAATTAACAAGGGCTGGATGATACGTTAGAAAAGGGTGGCAAATCAACATTTTTTTTTTTCAATATAATATTAAGAAGCTTTTTAATTCTAATTAGATTTTCATGTGGCAATAAGGTACTTTTTTAATTATAAGCATAATCTTCGTGTAAAGTTTACAACATTATTTTATATACCCACTAGCTGGCCCGGCAGACGTTGTTCTGCCCTTTCTTGCAGGTCTCGCCCATATAGTTAACGCCCGCAGCATGGACACAGAATGAATTTTTAAATTTTTTGTGTTGATCGTTGCCAATCTTGATGTCGGTCTAGCTATTGATTCCAATCCCGGTCACATTATTAATTCCGATTCCGATCCCACATTCGTTTCGTCCCCAGTCCGGTTCTTAATTTCGGCCACTGTCCCTCCTTTGATTCTCATACTGGTCATATTCTCGATTCTGATTCCCGTTCCGCTTTGAATTTCGATTCCGCTATCAGTTACAGTCCGATTTGGACAAAACCGAGGTAGTCAATCAATTCTTCGTAATTGCTCTAAATTTTTTTTTCTTATATTTTTCAGAACCATAACGAATAAAACAATAAAATAATTATGTGTATCCATACTACAAATCGTGGGTTATGATGCAAAATTTTTTGAAAAATTACTTTCAATTTTCTTGAATTCTAAAACTTTTCCATATTTTCTTTTCGCAATAACCTTATTCGAACTTACGGACATTAGAAAATAAATAAATTAACTATGTCGGTTCAGCCGTTCTCTTACCAACAAGATATGCATTACAATTTTATCCATATTATCGATATGTAAATATTTTAGAGGTCTAAGAGCGTCGTAACAGTCTAAAATTGATTTCATTTATTATTTCAATTTAATATATTTTAAATGTTTACAACGAGCTCTTTATAAACTATTTCTAGCTCCATCTCTAAAATGAAATAATTCTGTAAGTTGAATTATAAGGCATATATATAAGCTGAGGCAAAATTTTACATCGTTAATTGAAGACAATGACGAAAAATAAATATAAATAGGGATAAACGGATAGAAGTTCACCATAGGGTTGTATTTTTAAATTTTATGGACGGAGTCTCAAAAAGACCAATTACGTCACGCGTAACATCAATATCAATTTTTTTTAATAAAAAAATATATCATGAACTTCATTAAAATTTTATTCGCATTCCTTACATTATTCTCTTAGATACGTTCCGAATTTTAAACAACGATTTACTGCATTGAGTTTAAAAAAGAAATTAATAAACACTTATTTGTCACCGATTTCGAATTGCTGGCCCTACATTTTGCATTAAATTTTAAGTCAGTAAGTGTAGAGGTGAAAAAATTGGATGGCTGCGGCACAGATGGGCGGAAGTATAAGCACAGTCATAAACTTTAAGGGTTTCTTTTTGACTAAGCGAAGAAAAAACCGGGCGAGACTATATTTGAGTTTATACTCAGTTAAACAGCGAGAGCACAAGATTTGGAAAAGTAAATAAATGTGCGTGTATAATAATATTGCCTGAAAAAGCAACGCGTTAGAGTAATAATTGTCATAATATTTACATACTTCTTTTTATAAAAAATGCATTACTATAAAAGTTTCGGTTTATGTGTGATGTGAGTTACGATTTTTTTATAATCTTTATTTTATTAACAACTCTTTTAATAGACATGTGTTTGATAAATTTTTTCTTGTCTTATTATCTCCACTATTCACACTTGTGGTAAAATTATGACTTGCAATAAATTACATGTAAGAAAACAAATTATATACAATATACTAATTCAACCTGCACACTTTGATAAATCAGACGGACTACCTAAAATTATCAAATAAAACAGAGAACTTACAAAGTTTGCGGTTCGAGTAATATTCATGCAATGTTATATCCGTGTTATAAAATATTTATAATCGGAATAAGTCAGATAAGAAAGTAAGTTTCTTTTAACGTCTTGACGTCATGTGCCTTCTTGAATAGAATATATTATGTTTATGCGTTATACAACACAAAGTCCATTTTGTTGAAGTAGGGCGGGCGGCAGCAGCGCGCGCCCGCGGCTGTTTGCTTAGTGCCGACCAACTGTCTAATCTGTCGGAAGTCCTTGATGTCTTACAGCATTTATTCCAATACTGGACTGAATTTTCAAGTCTTTTGCACAAAAAAAAACCAAAAAGTATAATAAAATATAAACGCGAGCAGCGAATATACATCAAAATGAAAATTTAGCAATTAGATGTAAAATTATTAAAATTTGATTTTAATAGCCATCATTCCTAGTATAAATATTGCGTAAACGAATAATTGGCTATTGATAACGGACTGAAAAACTCATAATCCATAAAATCAATAGACAGTTTCATGATCTTAAGAGATGTCAATAAATTATTTTTCTATTTGCAGATATTTTAATTTTAAAAATACAAACGATACAATAACTTTACATTAATTTATGTAAAATAAAACTTACATAAATTAATTAATATAAAATAAATTAAAACTCATTTGGATAACACCCCAAATGGATTACCATTTGAGGTTTTTTCCAAACAGGATATTTAATAAGAAAATTGGATTTGGTTTTTTAGTTTAAAACTTTTATTTGCCTTATATTTAGGCAGACGAAACTTTAGTGGACTAATTTTACGTCCATTTTTCTATACGTTTGTCATCTGCATAAAATTTTGGGGTTCTAATAGGAGACTGTGGCCCGTTAGAGATAATAAGCCACAGTCTCCGCGTCTTTAGGAACTCGTTTATTTAATTTCTTCCTCGTTTCTCATCCATCATTTTTATCCATGGGTAAGAGATGTTATCATTATATATCGTAAACTCTGACATTAGTAGCTCACACAGACGCAAAATAGCCTGTCAAAGATAGAACGACGGAGAACCGAATGAGCCGGTGGCGGTGTATTCGAGTGTGCCCCAAAAGTTGTTGAAAGAAGCATAGGTTATCATATTTCAAATACGGCTTAATCCACGAAAGTTTTACGATCCTCTGCGGCGGTATAATAAATCCAGGCTCGGTGGCGATCGCTTAATATCTAAGTTCTGGGCGGGCGGCGCGGGCGTGTGTCCCGCCCGCGCCGCCCGGATTAAGCCATTGAGTGACTCTGCGTCTAATGAGATCGCCGTTTGTGTACTTAGGACGGCCGAAGCTCGCGCCGCCGCACTACAATCTCAAAAAATATAGTCCGCGTCATGCTGTAATTTTCTAGATTAGGGCACCGGCTCGGCCCTTTCGCGCCTGTGAAAATAATAAACAAAACTGTCAACACAATGCCGAGCTTTTATTTTCCGCCTACAGTAACTGCCTGGCAGCTAATCGCCCGCCTTGAGCCCTGAATGCGATCCTGCAAGCACGTATTAGTTGTGTTTCATAACTTATGTCTTTTAGAAGATTAATTAATCTCGTATCAAGTTTTCGCCACCTCACTGCTGAGTCACACCGTTCCACAATATTTTATTTCAGAATCAGGAGTTCGTTAATAAACTCTCCACACTGGCGGTGCTCCTAGGGGGCTACTAACGACCGTCGTCATCAATGTGATAATAACATCCCGGAACCAACGGCTTAACGCGGTCACGTCCAAGGCATGGAGTGCATGGTATCAATTTGATTTAAGTTGAAGCTCTATTAAACAGTTCCCTTGTAATTAAGACCGAAACTGATATTTTCTAATTTCAAGGCCATGCTTTTAACCACTAAGCTCGTTATCATTCTTTAAGTAAAATTCAATTACATATTTACGGTCGTCATGTAGATTGAGTTGTGTGTTAGAGCTTTTATTTGTCCACATTGTGTGAAAATTATTAAATTGTTGTTATTGCTTAACTTTTTTGATTCCCTTTATGTAACAGAATAGTATATAAATATGTTGCGTAAATTATAGACAATAAACGCAATGGATCATAAAAACGAGTGATAAAGAAATGTTATGCCCATAATGTTAACAGAAAGTAGAAACTTTATTATAATATAAAGTGCAATGGATCATTGCAATAATAAGATTATTGTTTTTATAAAACGGTCGACATGTTGTCTGACGTCACTATATTATTTAAGATTACGTCTCTGAAACAATCTTCAAAATTATGTTGCACTCGAAAAACCTCGTGGTGAATAAAGTTTACCAACATTTCATATTGAATTGCTTGGGTACTCTTAACATTTAAGATAACTGTTATTGTTATAAACTCACACCTATATCGCAAAAGGGTAGGCAGAGGCCACAGATCTCCACAGAATTATTGTATTTGAAATTATAGTAAAATTTAACCGTATGATAGAAAAAAGAAGCAGGGGATGAGGCGCGACGTGAACTTTCTGAATTTTAAAAATGGCTTGCGGGTATAGATATAAATTAAAAGATATTATTGACAGTAAGTATAAATCGCGCATTTTATTTCAACAAGTTTCTTGTAGTTAATCGACTGTTCATAACGAACATTAAATCAATACGATTGTTTATATCAGACATTCAAAGAACTAAAAAATATATTGTCCAAACATCAATATTTATATAATAAAATGAAATAATTTAATAAAATTTCGAAACACTTTATAGTATTGTTTAATGTAGCTTCCATGGGTACGTCTACAACATTTTCAGTATTAATTAGCAACAGTTCGTATACAAGTAATATTTTAAGGTCAAATTTCACAAAGAATTATTTGAGGAGTTTAGAACAAAGAAAAGACAAATCTGAAAGCATAACAGGAAAGAGACCTAAACAGAATATACAAGATACTTAATAATATCATGTAACACATTTCTTGGCAGACTCGAAACTTATTCAAACAAAAGATATAGTAAAATATTGCTATATAAATGCCAAATCAAAAACTGGTATCCATCAATGGATAAGGAAATGAAAAAAAAAAAACAAATTAAACGTCAATACCTACGGCGCGGAGACGAAGCTCGCGTGAGCCGCGACACGTCGCCGCGGCCGCGGCCGGCCGTAAACAGCGGGCGCGATCCGATAACGTCATTTGCATGCAACTGTCGACTACCGGATTGAGTAGATAGTCGTCTGAACAAACGAGCGATAAATTTTATGTATCGAATGGCCCTCGAAAGACCACATTATTCAGATAAGGCGCTCGTAAAAGGAAAAGCCCCGCTGCAATGAAGGCGCTCGCTGTCGCGTGAGGAAGTACTAGCTGTGTGATCATCGGGCTTATATAGCGACGAAATAACAAATTGAGATATCAGATTCGCCGCTTTATCCAATACGGCGCTAAATGTAATAGCGAGATTGGGTCACATCGATATCTATGGCTTTTCGAAAATGATGGCCAGATGATTCGTGAATATAAAATTATATTAATATTGCTTTATTTTTATAGCAAACATCATGTCATATTATGTACATTACCATACTGCTATAGTTCATTTATACAAATAAGAAGTTGTATTATATGTAATATGTTATCAATAATATACTGTTGGGTTATCATCTAAATAAAAATGATATAATAGACGTCAAATAATAAGTCTTGACTAAACCTTACTAAAATTTACGTACCTAATTCTACAGTAATTAATACTGTATATACTGTTTGTGGTGTGTGTATATATACCGCAAATAGTATATACAGAATGAATTATTATAGAATATATATATTACCGTATTTCGGATAAAAAAAGTTGTTTAATAAATTATGAAATAGTGTAATTTTAATGAACGTGCATCTATATAATCCTTTGTACTATGTCAATGACAAAAAAAGTCAATCATTCAAAATGATGACCACTTGCGTCAGTAGTCAGGCGGCGTGATGGGTGTATTGCGCCGCCTTAATTGACTCGGGAGCGCCGCCTTCGCCCGTGACGCAGACGAGCATGTCGATAGGGAGGCGGCGCAACGCGGCCGGAAGGGCGATAAATAACGGCGCAACAAAAACACCTCAGCAGTTTTAATATTTTAATCCCCGACATGGGAAGAATAATTTATGTTCTCGGGTGGCACTCGCCGATGTTTGATCAGAGCGGAGCGATCGCGGCCGCGCGCGCAGGCACGGGCGCCGCCGCCGCCGCCGCCGGTTCAGGCTATTTCATTCGGCAAACACTCGGTTGCCGCTAATAAATCAAGCACGTTTTGTCAGGTATTAAATTTGTATCGGAAACGCCACGCGTCGGCTCCTACGGCCGGATCGCACTCCGGCGCATAGTCTCTTTGCCCGTATATGAGTTGAGTTCCGAGCGCACATTTTTCGGAATTTTCATTAAAGTTATAAAATTTTAAAATTATATGATCCTCGACGGCGGGTGATGGCATCTGGCTTATTTGAGCGTAGACCGGCCCCGAGGGAGGGGGTCGGAGGGCGGCGGCAAACGGGGAGGGGGGCCACGGAACGCACGGCGTTTCCGTTTTATATAAGATTAAATATTTGCTTATGCTTGCCACTATCCAAATAAACGCGTCGTCGCTAGCGACGCGTCCTAGAAAACGCCGGCGCTCGCTTATGGGGCGCGGCGGCGCTTCTGTCGAGGCGTGTCTTCCTTTCAGAGTTGCGGTCGCATGCGCTCTTTTCATTTCTTATTTGCGTACTTGTTTAGTTTCGAAATATATAAAAGAGAGGGGGCAGTGTTCGAGGCGGCGGGCTCGCGCTGGGCGGCCGGCTGCTGTCGCGGTGTCCGCGGCGATGTCACGGCGCATATTTTACCCACGGGACGGTTGTCGCGTGTAAATTTGTGTGTTTTTGCTGCGCCGCCGTGGACCGCGGCTGACACGGGTCAAAATGTACTGCCTGTGTGATCTGAATATAATCCATATAGTTTTTTTTTTATGTAAACATGAGCAAAGTGTTACTTTGTTGCAAAAAATGCAGCAAAAATTTTTGAAACATCTATTACATTGCAATTGTGTGATAGTTTTTTTACAACTTCGACATGTACATCGAAGAATCAAATTCTATTCAATAAAAGTATTATGTTTGTATTTAATTCTTTGACTTAGTGCTTATTCCACGTCCGTTTTTTAAATTCAATTTTAACATAAAGTTGCTTTTACAAGTCTTAAAATTAAGATTAATATTAAAAATTAAAATTCAATCGTGGAAGAGTCGCTTAAACTTTGAAATCGAACAATTTACTAAAAGATTTGACTTTGGCTTCCTATGTTATAAGTTTGTTTCTAAAGCTGTCTCTCGATTTTAATTGAAATCTCTCTTAGATATATACTACGCATTTAATTTTTTTAGTCTACTTAATAGATGTACATTTCAGTTGTCGAAATTATTGACTTGTACATCCTCATAGCTTAGAAATGATGAAAACAGTATTTTACCAAATAAAAACCGCCAATAGACTCCAAAGTTTAATTTATCAGAACTTAACTGTAGTGGAGAAAAACGTGAATCTTCGAACATACTTCAATATCAATCTTTTGAAATGGAATGTGAGATATTCGAATAGAGATAAAATATGTAAATTCCTGGAACGAAAGTCACAAAATAGTAGCATCAAATTCGGAGTAACGTAAAGGAAAAAAAAGATACGAATTTTACAAAGTTATTTATAAATCGAGTAATCTAGCTACCAACTAAAAAGACAATCTGACTATAGTGATTCTTCGAGATGTTTACAAGATTTTTAGCAAGCCAAAACAATCTCAGTCATCTGATATCGTGGAGTGTTTGAAAAGTTTTAATGAATCATAATTTTACGATGCTGGTTCGATTAGACCGCTAGATGTCTAGACTTAGTTTCTGTTCGTCGTCAACGTCCTGTCCCATACGGTACTTTTGTGTAAAACACACATCCATCGCGATCATGTCAACACGTCAGTTTTGACGTGACAACGTCTTAAATTAGGTTGCGGCTGGGAGTCACTTTGAAAAAGTGTAACGCTCGGTAACGTAACGATGAGTCACCGAACGAGAGAGAGGCCCGCCGAATGCCTTGCGTCTCTCTCCCACTCAACTATGATCGGTCTGCCGCGCGCGCAGCACTAGAGAATTAGTGCATAGCTTGCAAATGTATTGCAAGTTATTGTATGTATATTTGTATATAAATACGTATGTATGTGTAAAGGTAAAATAAAATTTTGTTAATATGAAATTCAGTGCGAGATTCTTTGTATAAATTAATGTTTTAAATATAATTCTTTGTATAAATAAATGTTTTAAATTGTTACTATTATTTCATCCTTCTTCCTACTATACGAATGAATATTCACATTAAAATGATTTTACCATTCAAAGTCGTTGTCACGTAAAACTTTCGCCCGTATACCGACTTTACAGGCAACCAAATTTTTTTTTAGAAATCTTTCTCTAAAGATGTCTAAAAACTGTGGTTCGATTTCCCAGTATCTAAAATTAAGCTTAAGATATCGTCAAAAATTTTTGACGTGACAACGTCTTAAATTAGGTTGCGGCTGGGAGTCACTTTGAAAAAGTGTAACGCTCGGTAACGTAACGATGAGTCACCGAACGAGAGAGAGGCCCGCCGAATGCCTTGCGTCTCCTCTCAACTATGATCGGTCTGCCGCGCGCGCAGCACTAGAGAATTAGTGCATAGCTTGCAAATGTATTGCAAGTTATTGTATGTATATTTGTATATAAATACGTATGTATGTGTAAAGGTAAAAATAAAATTTTGTTAATATGAAATTCAGTGCGAGATTCTTTGTATAAATTAATGTTTTAAATATAATTCTTTGTATAAATAAATGTTTTAAATTGTTACTATTATTTCATCCTTCTTCCTACTATACGAATGAATATTCACATTAAAATGATTTTACCATTCAAAGTCGTTGTCACGTAAAACTTTCGCCCGTATACCGACTTTACAGGCAACCAAATTTTTTTTGAAATACGCTGACAATACAGCCATAATATTTTACGCCAATGGACGACAGGAGGTCATTCAAATAAAGATAATAATTACACATTTGTTAAAATACATGTTGACTAAATACAAGCGATGACTGATTTCAAAATTTCGAGGTTGATTTTCGCCTACTCTACTTTATACGAGATTTCGCCCTTGCTAAGATATTCCGTTATAACGAACCGTATGTGCGAATACTTGAACAATTCGAATATTTAAACCAATTGTCATTAATAATAATATCTAGTCCAAACAAATGTTAACATCACTAAAAGGTCTAGAAACCTCCCAGGAGTCTTTCAACGTTTAGGTGCAGTAGCTGATGAAGTTTCACTAAAATCAGTTTAAGCAGTAATTTGCATTTCTGTACTTAGCTAGTGCGTAGTGCCGTGAGATACGGCGTCTAAAACGTGCCATCGAGTATTGTCATGCGTTTAAAGAAATATTCTAAAAATAGGCTGCATTAAACCATCTTACAATCCTACTGATAACTCAAGCAAAGGACACGAATATATAATAATAGTTAGGCAACAATTATTTTTCATAGCAATTCCATTAATATTCTACAAAATTTCTATTTCAACAACATTGTGTTTTACACGTCCGTCGCACACAACGAATACCGTCACAGATAAGCCTAAAAAATAGAACTTTCTTGTTCAGCAGCGTTTAGCTTTTCTTGGTTCTATTCTATACAACAAATTAATGGTATCATTGTTATAGTAAAACGTACGATCCACTTTCTCCAAATAATTTGTAAAAATAAATATCACTAGAAACTGAATGTTTTTTTTGTAGATTTAAAGTAACAATCAAAATTTTTTTTTAGCGTACAAAAGAGACTTTTCCCTACAACAGGATAGATAAATGTGATTAGAACTTCTTTCTTTTTTTTTATATTGTTATTTACTCTATTATAATAAAGTTAAGAAACTGTGTAGACATTGTATCTCCTTGAAGTAATTGAAATAAATGAATTCTTTTTATACATTTCTCATACAGAACTAACTTCGAATATTTGACGAACGAAGCAGAAGTTACGCTTTCGAAATAAAACCGTCAAATTTCATTCCACTTGCCGATCTCTCGGTCGAGCGATGTCGAACTGCGCCTGTTACGGTGGCCTATTCAGCTAATACGGTTTCAATAAGCCCACGATTCATTTAATTTATTGCTTCCCTATTGCTCTATCGGAAATTTTTTATTCAAACCGAACCGGGACGCCTAGGCGGAGTAGGGCTGCCCCCTACGAATATTTGTCACAGGAAGTGCCCTTTATTTACACAGCCCTATATATTTCCGGTCAAAGGAAAATTTCATTGATGCCGCGTGCGAGGGCGCGCCGAAGGTCTTTGCGTTATTAACCCTCGGCAAATAAGAGTCATTTAATATTTGACTTTTTGAATAGGTTACTCCGTAGTTGGAGCGGAACCAACCGAGCTCCGCGCTTTGATATTACGTATCTATCATGTTTTCGTTATTTGTATTTCTGAGATACTGTGGGAAAGTAGTGGTTCGTCACATGTTTGAGTGTGATCATTATTATTAATTAGTGACCTACTTCGGTTTTGGACGAGCAAAGTTGTTTTCGTTCTGTCTTTTTTTCTCTTTAGAAATGTTAACATTTTCTATAAGAAAAGAAATATACTGTTTTATTTTTTTTATGAACACTTATTACTAGTTTTTTAGAGACGTTCTTAGGTATTATAGAACATCCACTAAAATCATATTATTCTCATTCCATTGTTTGATTAAACTCTATTGCACGACTCATAATGCGAAGCATTAAGAAGTGCTCTACGAACGAATAATTTTTTTTCCTCAATTTCGTAACTTTTTTCATCAATAACACGATTAATAATTCATGTAATTTTATTAACCTGTGCACTATTTGATAGATAATTTAATGAAGATTAATTCTATCACTGGTTCAAATCGATTTAACATAATACAATTAGAAAAACTATCAAAATAGTCAAAGAAATTTCCTGTCAATCAACACTTTTTCGTTCCGGACACGATAGCGAGCGTAAAATTCACTAATTTGATCCATTTTTTTTTTAATAGCTTGTGATCCACTGTCCGGAGATTGGTATTGAAAATGGTTAACTTGATTTGTGTCGTTTAATAGTTATTAACAAAAAACGAATGAACATTATGAGTCGTGCACTTTTGGATTTTCCAAATATTTCTTTATACATGAATTTTACACAATTAATTTTTTCTTATTATTTGTACACTCTGCAATTGATGTTACTGTATTTTTTGTGGTCAATAAATTTGATTTGCCGAAAACCTTTAGGAAACGTTTACAATTAAGTGTAATTCTTAATATAATGAGAGAAGGAATTTTTCTCCATCTCAAAAACGGCATATACTACGGTCATGTTCAAAATAATTTTCTTCGAAAGTATTTATTGAACGTTGCTTTTGCAATTTTTTTTTTCATATTTTTTGAGCATATGGTTTAAATAAAAAGGAGAAACGCAATTTGTGCTACTTTCGCAGCGATAATTTCCGAAAGTATACACTTAATTAAAAAAAAAATGCTTAAAAATCCAAAGTAATTTTAAAAGAACTGTCGAAATAAGTGCCACATGTTGATTTTTGCTGAAAATATTTTTTTCAGATTCTGTTACATGTATGGAGTGCCTCCCTTAGAAATGTTAATTTTGTAATCGAATTACTAAACTAAGTAGCGGCTTATACAAGACACCTATACTTCAAATTTTATCAATATACATCTTGTAGTTTTTGAGTAAAATGCCTGTAACGTTGGACGGACGGACGAACATGACGAAACTATAAGGGTTCCGTTTTTGCCAATTTGGCTTGGAGCGTAAAAAGTTTTATACATTCAAATATCTTTTTTTAAGTTTGTTCTGATTCCTGAATTTGTTAACTATTAAGGACCCGGCTTTGCTTATTTTTAAATACTGTCTTACACTGAATCCTCTATGGATATGAATTTGACTCGCACTTAACTGATATGAATTTTTACACGTGTGGGCTAGACAATTTTGTTTAAAAAGGGCGAATCAGACAATTCAGTTTTTGAAGTTAAATGAAACGAGAAGAGGGACCGACAGATGATTCCTTTTTCCAATTACGTTTCCAAGAATTTTGCGGACCGAAAACAATATGAGTGTACACAACAAACACAGCGCTCTATGCAAACTACCGGCGACCGGCGCCCGCGCCTGTGCCGGTGTACGGCGGCCACATAAAATAACGTGGACATAAATTTCCCAAAGTAGACGTCGTTAAGGTAACTTAAGCGATGGACGAAACAGTCTGCGTTCAAAATAAGATCGTAAAACGGAGAAAATTTTCATTACGGCGCCATGAAACTCGTATAATGATCGGACCGCCATTAAATGGCATTATCTAAGAAGCGAACAGCATAATCTGAGGCCCTGAATGCATAAAGAACTATAAAACGTCAGATATCATCTAATTGAAGTTGGAGTAACGGCCGGGGGCCGCGGCACTCCGCATTAAAAAGCCCTCCGAGAGGTTACGAGTGCCTGAGTTATGTTTTACACCGGCCCTGTATTTAAATTTCTTATGGCGGCTGGCTAAATGACACTTTCGAAATTGACAAAAAAAAAGCATTATACAAACAAGAGATTGGCCACATGGCTAGAATTAACAAACGAAAGCTAGCCGTTTGCAGCAGTACATTTAAAATTAAATGCATATGTCATCCCAAAATTATTCCTTTTTTTTTTAATTTAGTTCAGATGACTTTCATCTCAACCTCTTCAAGCCGACACAGTGCTGGTCGAGGACTGCTTCCTACCGTTGTTACCAAAGTAATGACTTGACAAAATATCGGCGGTTTAACGTTTTTTCTAAGGGTGAAGCGACTGGTTTGTTTTTAAATTTGACTTAATTAAAAACTAATTGGCCAATTCGTTGGTAATAAGAATTAAATCCTGTACCTTTCGATTCGAAAACAAAGTTCTGAACCACTGAGCTATGATCGTTAAGTACAAGTCACAGTATACAAGTGTTCAATCATTACTAAGTCCTTTTGCGTATTTCAGAACTACATTTTACTCCATAAGATAGAGTGAAAAAACATATTTCCTGTCCAAAATCGAAATAGTAATCATAAATATTGTTATCGTACACACTTATCATTTTCTTAATATGACAAATAATAAATAACAAACATGAATAACGCATCGTTATATTAATCTCGCGTTTACAAGCACAGGAATATTGATTCATAACTCGGGAAACTGTTGAAGTGAATATTTTTATACAGCGTGATTTAGTTTTATGATTTCGACATTAATTTCTTGTTTATAAGAAATACACGCACGTTTCAAGCATTTGTTCAAATAATTCTGATAATTAAAAAAAACTGGTCTTGCACAAGTCGGACTCGCGTGAAAGAGGTTTTTATAAATTATCTTATTAGTCGTCAGTGAAATTTAGCAAAGACATCTTAAAAACAATGTATATAAACATATTTTATATACATTTTCTTTTTAAGATTATTTTGCGTTTTTTGTAGGTCATGTACACACATAATTTACAAAACACACGTTCAATGTATTTACAGAAACACATTGAAGATAAAAGTGATCAGGATATACAAATCCAAAATAAGGTAAAGGAGACTAAGTGATAGACCGAGGAACAGTTCGAAAGTCCCTTTAGAGTATGATGATAATAAAAAATAACTTTTATAAAAATAACAAAAAATAAACCTTCAAAAACCTATGTAAATAATTGTTTAAATAGCCTCCAGAAGCAACTAATTAGCCGTTTTTGAAGTCGGTTGCAGGTGAAGATAAATTAGAGTTAAGAAGAAAAAGTAGTCTTAAGAAAAAGTTAAATTGAGTCAAAAACATTTTGACTCAATATTTAACGTTTCATATTCATGTATAGATTGTTTGTTCTTTTGTCTTGTTTTACCTGAAACTGACTCCGAAAACAACTAAACAGATACTTTTGAAGTCTGTCTAAACAATTATTTACGTAGGTTTTTGAAAACGCTTTTTTACTTTATTTAATTTATTCCATTTCGCATTATTTAGTTATTGAATAGTTATAACTTCATAATTTATTTGACTACTTTGTATGTGGTTTGAATCATGATTAATAAAAGTGGCCAAGCATCTCATTTACTTTAGTACGCAGCACCTAGAACAGCAGTATTCCCATCGCCAATTTAGTGTTCGCTAGTAATAATTGCAGGGTTTTTAGATGCTGAATTGAAATGCAGCTACCAAATTATTCTTGTGCAAATTATATAAGCTATTCATATTTTTTATTATACAAAAGTTTTATGATTCACGCAGATCACACATTTACTTCCATATTAAATTAATTTAGCACTATTTGCACTATTATCGCTAATGAGTTCTTGCTAAGATAGTCACATTGGAATTATATATATGTGAGTGAGTGAGTGAGTTTGTGTGTGTGTGTGTGTGTGTGTGTGTGTGTGTGCGTGTGTGTGTTTGAGTACGAATGAAAATATTAAGGTAGATAAGTAACTTCAGCTCTGTTTAAACTACGTTTTACTAACAGTCATTGAATAATAGTTTCTGACGATAAATCGCAGTATTATCATCTAACTCCTAATGGTTAAGGAGTACTGTGGTTTCCGTAATCAGAGTTCATGAGCATGATATTGATCACTACCAGGCTCAAAAACTTGAATAATGAAAAAAAGCGCCCAAACACAATAAACGTGTCTGTAATATTTCAGGGTATCTTTAGATTTCCCTGGGATTAAAAATTCGAAATCGGTGTACAATTGCCGAGATTATTACTGACTAATCTGACCATGCATAGATGATACAGAAAAACATAGAACTTCCTTCTTTTTTGAAGTTCGGACAAAACCAGAAGTTCCATTATTGGAAAGAAGATGAATATTTACTTGGGATAAATGAAGAGTGAGCTATGTTATTTTTGGTAAACTATGAAATCTTTATTATTTAGAAGAAAACGGCAAAACCAAAAAAACAATCATATGTAGTAAAACATGAATGTATTAGGTCGGGGAAATTTTTTTTTAATGATTACAATGTAAAAAATTCAGTAATATCTCTTTGGTTGTGTTATTTGTATCTGGCTTATTTTGATATCATTAAATAGATTATATTTTAACGTAAAAAGTAAAAAGGGTGTTCCACCATTTTTTTATTGTTTTTATTTCCATCAAAATGTGTGAATCTAAAGCAGAATTTCGATACATTTTGAAGTTTTAAAGCGGACAAAATTTGTAACGTTTGTGAACCTAATGCAGTGTCGGTAAGAATAGCACAAATATGGTTTAAGCGTTTTCAGTCCAGTAATTTGGATGTCGAAGATGAACCTCGCTCTGGTCGACCTGTCACGGATAAAGTCGATGTCATTTTAGAAAAAGTAGAGCAAGATCGGCGTATTCGTTTTTTAAGATATATCCGAAGAGCTGACATTGACCACAAAACAGTTTTGATCCATTTGAAAAGAGGTGCATGTATAAAAAGCTCGATACTTGGGTCCCACACGAGCGCACTGAAAGAAATCTAATGAATCGTGTATTCATCTACTTTTCTCTAATAAAACGTAATTTTTTTTGAAAATATTGATCACTGGCGATGAAAAAAGGATTACTTACGACAAGAACGTGCAAAAAAGATCATAGTCAAAAGGCGAGCAAGCTCAACAGACTATAGGGAAAACCGGATTAACTCACAACAGGGTGACGCTATGTTTTTGGTGGGATCGGAAGGACATTATTCATCATGAGCTTTTACTGCCGAGCTAAACCGTTAATTCGGATCTTTAAAACTCGAGCAAGAAGTAGAGACAAGGCGGCTGGAATTGATCAACAGAAAGGGTGTGGGTTTTCACCGTTATAACGCCGGATCAGACACATCTTTAGCCACTCGATAAATATTGAAACTTATGCTATGCGCGCACCACCTATCATGTCGGGTTTAAACAACTGCGAAACTTATATGAGCACCAAGTGCGCTATCTCTGGCTACTCCATATTGGGAATAATGCCATAAGGATATTAGTATATGTAATAAAAATATGAAACTTTTGAAATTTAACGATGTTTAATTTAAGCCTTATAAATTCAAAACTTACGTATAATCAAATATTTTGAAACTAGAAAATTTATTACGAATTTGTGGTTGCAAATATTAGAAATATGCGGAACCTGTATTTTTTGAGATATTTGAAATTTGGTGAAACAAATCGTAAAGTTCTATACTTATATCCAAAGCTAAAATTTTGTAAATTAAATTAGCAGTTCACCTATTTTATTCTTTAATGGAATTAATTTTTTATTCAATCTTTTTGAAATATGACGAAAATTATTTAATTTATTCGTTTATTAAAATCTACGATTACCGGCTATTATCCATTTAAATGATATTTTTAATAATTTACCTATAAAAATTTTGACCTTATCAATATCTATAGATATATAAGCGAAATACCACTAACCGACTGTCCGACTCATCATGAGATCTTCGAAACTATAGACCCCATTGACATGAATTTTGACATTTGTTACTCTTTTCGGAACTAAGACACTCACTGAGAACAGATTTGACGCAAGTCCTATCCAAAAAAAACATTTCATATATACAAGATAAAGAAATTCATTTTGCGTGGGCAGAGTCACGGGCAAAAGCTAATACCTAATATTTACTTAAACTTATGTACAAAAGTTATCATAATTGTAATATAATATTACCGTATACGAATTGTGAAAAGCATAATCGGCGCAAATAGAACTATTGGAATTGCAACCAGACGCGATATCAAGTTTTAATTTCAAATAATTTCAACACAAACTAGAGTCTCGCAAGAACTTGTAGTACTTGACGAAATAAATAAAACATTACCTAGGAAATAATTCGTAGAGGTGTAAGCAAAGTTTATAGATCTGACGTGGTTATGATCTTTGCTTACCTTCTTGACTTTTGGTTTTTGATATCGATCGATAATTTCGTGTTGCATTATTATCACAATAAAATATACTTTATTTTGTATTAGTTTACCACAATTAACTCTAGAAAATCTGGCTTCAAAAAAGGATATTCAATCAGATCCGTGCCTATATTATAGACATTTCTGTTACTTCAAATACCGTAGAAAAGTGAACATTTTAGATTTTGACTTAAATTTACGTTATATTAAGGCGCTATAAGTATTTTATGGAAAAGTATGTCCTCAATGACATCTTCTATACCTAAAGACTCGAAAATGTCGGAGAAAACGGCGCAAAAGACGGATGCCATAATGGAATTGATACATCATGAATTATTTACTAGAGGAAGGTGTTGCGAAAATAAAATCTTCATACTGTATAATATACATGTACGTACATTGGAAGTAGATGTGATAACTATTTCTTAGAGAAACACGTTGAAAAATCTTAAGACTTAAACTGTTATTTGAAGGAAGCCGGCACGTTTAACTCAAAATTTGACAAATCACTTTAAGTGACAGGAAATAAGGTTAAAATGAATTTAGTGAAATGTTTATTTTCTTACGAAGAATTTTGGAGATAAAAGCAATAGAAACACATTGATTTTCAAATGTCTATACCACAAATATCAAAGTTACAAAACGACGTAAACGTAATATTGCATTTCAACTCGGTGCTCAATTTTCCAATACGGTTTCCTCGCGCATTCTATTGTTAATAAGGCAACTGTCGATTTGGATAACAGTAGCATTTTCTACAGGCGGCGAAGTATTTTAGTTATAAAAATGAGGCGACCGGTGGGACGCTTCAGGGAGCGTTTAGTGTTTTATATGCCAAAGGGATTTATGTTATTACCGTCCATATTTTTGCGAGCTGAAGCCGCTGAGAGGTCACGAAATCTTGCTGAAAGCCGCCGTCCCGTTCCGGCGCGCCGCCCCGTCCCTGTTGCACTCGTCGCGGGCGCTTTAAAGCGATGAATATTACGTGCGGCGCTATTCGGGGCACGTACTCGGCAGCGCAGCTCGCGCCGGGCTCATGAACTCTGATCCCTAACTGAGGGAAGAGATATAGCGTAACAATAAAAAAATCCACCGCCCGCAGACAAGGTGGAAGTGTTGTGATGACAGCGCCGAGGAAAGTTTGTAATCAGTTGTAACGAATTTATGTGGAGTGCGTGTCGTCGGCTGGCGGAGGTCCGCGGCGGGCGGGCGGGGCGCAGGGCGCGGCCGCCTAACGAACCGCCGCCGCCGTACACGTAAAACAGTTTCGTGTGTCTTTCGGTTTAACGAGCGGTTGGTTTTACATGAACATCGCCTCGTGTCCGTATGAAACACCTTTCAATAAGTTACGTCGAAAACAGTCTATGGAAATGAGATGGATAGAACTGGTATGTTATTCCGTGTATACCTTAAACAGATAAATACTTCATATTGGTCGCTCGCCTGCGACATGCAGTTTAGATGCAGCATGCATCCCGCCACTGACCCTGGAATCTGTTCTTCTACTACGAATTTTCATCCAACGAATTCAATATTGATTCGAGAGGATTGAAACATATCGAACACCTAAGTAAGTGTTAATTTTCTATTTATCTTAACCGCCAATTAATAATAAATATAAAAGAAACACTCGTTTAGGTGTATGATTCTGTCGATTCTGTCGAAACAATAATCAATTCCTTGGATGAGGACCGGTAGTGGAAGAACAGATTCGAGATGAGCGGTGGATTGCATACTTCATGTTCCTGCATGTCGCAGGCAAACGTATAATAATGTATTTCCGCGAAGTAACACCGTATACAATAGAATACTTAATTTTAATTTTAATTAACCTTATGTATCATTCTCCAGCATATATTGTCATTATACTGGAAAAACAGAGTAATCGAAAATGTTTTGCGAACTACCTTCAATCAAAAGAAACGTAAATTGTAGGTTTGTTCATTTAGCGGATATAATTTGAAGGGTCCACTGTAATAATGATTTATGTCCTTTGATTTTTGTTTTGAGATAATGGGGTTTTAAGTTTATAAACGGCGAAAAAAACTCAGATCTAAAGATAAAAAAATAACATATATTTAAGTTAAAGGACATGTATTTTTTTGGAAAATAATCATTTTTAGGTATTATAAACTAATTAAAAGTAATATAATATTAGGTATGTCTTCATAAATTAAGACTATAATGATCACCAGCCACTGTGTTCACAGTCAATAATGATAGTTGTCCAAATAATTAGTTTAATTAACTTCTGATTCTTTGATATTTGCAGCATGAAAAGTTCATCGTAATAACGTTTCGTTTCAGGCCTACTGAATTTTTTCAGGAACTGCAGGTCATTATATTTTTTTCTGTTGATATAGGCAGATTGTCTTTATATGCTAAACCAGGTAATTGTAATAATTCTCCCTCATTAATACCTGGTTTCATAGATCGAAAACAAGCTGGTATGTTAACCGCACTTGATTTCCGTAGACTATTATTAAAATTTTTGTGAAACATGAGCTGTGAATATTCTTTCTGGATTCTAAAGTCACGAACAGGTATTATAGGAAAATAAAAGGGTTTTTTGTAAAACGGTTTCAGAAATTATGCAGTCCAGCCCTTGAATGCATTTTGTGAACATTCGAAGACATTGAAAGGTTTCGGTATCTATCGAGCTCCACGTACGTGTTCGACCCCTTCTTCCACAAGTTCAATCCTTGTTTTTTGATTTAAGAAGACCATGTTTCGGTCGCACTCCATGTATGAGGGACCTTTTATAGGGAATATAACTGTTACTGTGGTTAAGCAATTGCAAACGTGAACTATATAGTGTAATATTCTGAAGATGGTGTAATTTTTGTTTTGACCGCCACATGAGTGACAGAAATTTATGAGTCTTGCCATGTATGTCCATTTCATAAAATATGAAATGGAAGAGGTGAGAGGCCACATCATATTATCCGTTCTTCCAGTACTCCATTGTATGCAAAAAATAAGATGAGGTATCGGCAAGCACATGGATATTGAACATAAAATGAGGAAACTACCTTCTGTAATACACATGGTTTGCAGTTATGTTCGGTATATGAAGATTTTTTGAGAAACCCATTGCTATCGCGATTGTTGTGGCATCTTGCCTAGCTCTAAAACGAGCTTTTATTTTTTTATCATATTTCAGCTTTCTTTTAGTGTGCTAAGTTCTCAATTTCCAGCTTTCGAAGATGAGACAAAATCTGAGATTTTTCATGACCATCAGAAAAAAAGCAATTTTGTTTTCAAAATGCTTTTACGCTGCTTGATAATAGTCGAAATTGAACATGTATCCGTCCTGGGAAAACCGAATGATATGTTGAAGTTTTCATAGAAAAATTCACGACATGTTTCGTATGATACTTTGTTATTTGGATGGTTTTCGTTAAACATTTTATGAATCTTAGACAAATTCAACTCATCTGACAGATATATTTTTTGACTATCACGTAGATTATAGTGGCCTTTTTTACTATTAACTGATTCTAGAGTGTCAATTTGCTTATACATCAAATCAGCAGTTTATTTAGAAAACTGTGTTTTAACATGTTTACCCCGTCTATCCTTTTGAATAACCAGTGATAACTGAAGAAATTGAAATCTTCTTCCTGTGATACTATGTGTGGATATAAAAGCTTTTCTACTGATCAGTTGCTCCCAAGCATCATCGCCAATCATAAGAATCTTGTAAGTGTATTATTTATGCAGCAAATTCGCATTTTCTTCACCTACTCGTGGATGACGAAGCTGTATATTAGATACGGTTATAAGCCCGCTTAAGTAACTATCCCGGTCATAACTGTTGATAAAACTATTAAATTGTCTTATTATTCTTGTCCTCTGGTACTTATTTATCACTTCAAAACATTTAAAATAATTACGTTTGCAGTCAACCTCAATTTCATGTTAATAATTTTAAGAAAGAAAACAATTGAATACTTTTAACATCTTACACAACGCTAGTCATATCAAGACTGACAAAGCAATTGGTGCGATTGCCGCTGATTCGACCACTTATCATTATTATTGTGAAAACTTGTGATGCTGAGCGTTTTAGCTGTGTAGCCAAATATTGAAAATATCTTTATTTCGGGACTTTAAGCGATATTGCTGAGTTTGTAAACGATATTACTAACTGCCTATGTCAAGTGACCGAATGATGTTACCCCCTTAGATTTTAATATTTTGGGACTTGCATCATTACTACAGTAGATCCTTCATATTTAAGCATCAGTATGAAGCGGAAATAAAGTACTAAAGCGATCTTGGGCGTGGAAGACACACTACGTTCGATAGATGGATCATAAACACACGTTTACTAATGATTAAGTCTAGGTGTTTAAAAATACTATTTCTCTGAACGGATATCCGGCACCGATATTAGTCGCACGAATTAACAACAACAGCGACCAAGTTCTCGGGCACGGCGAAAGTCGTTAGGATACCATTTACTGAGATTTTGCTTCTCTTAATATAACCAAACGGTGAGCCGGCTAAAAGAAAGAGCACCTTAAGCGAATACGTGAACTCAATTTGCGAATAAAGTTGGACCATTTAGCTGGCGCGGGCGCCGCACGCCTCGCTTTACCTATGCAAAAATTCCCGCGCCGTACACAAAACGCTGGCTGCGCATAAAAGATTAAAATGTTTCTGAAGTCACTCCTTGCAGTTCGACTTCTGTGTGTTGCATATGTCTTTACATTTATAAACTGCACTCTCTGGTTTCCTCTCTGTTTGTGAAATTAGAAACTCCTTGTTTTTCTTCTCTCTTTCTTCTCCTCTGGCCGGAGATCGAGTAATGGACCAGTGTGATTGAAAGATTGCGTTTGTGCACCTATTTTCTTAGTCCCTTATAAAATTTAACAAACGCATTTCAGTGGACAAACTCTTGTATGCTTTAAACTTGGTAATATTATAGAGCCCTCAAATCTCACTACTTTAAATGAAGGTTTATTCCAAAAGTTGAAAACAAAAAGCGAATTTATTTTGTTTTTATCAAACGATGAACGGTGTAAGTAGGTACTCATAACAAATGGGGAAAAATTGAAATTTATCTTTGAATTCGGTTTATATGTATAACAGTGTTTATGTTTTTATCACATAAATCAATTTATGAAAAAATATTGCAATACTCTCACTTGGTACAATATTTAGAAAATACAGCAATGTACCATGCAATTCATGACTGCATATATACCTCTTCCACGTACACGAATACACATATTTTGTTAGATATACATTTTAAAACTCTCGATGTTCGTAGATATTGTCAAGGCTCGGTGATTAAAATAATCTCATTTACAGAGTCTTATTTCCTTCGGCTTAATTTAGATGCAAATCTAAACCATGTGTATACAAAACATGCTGGAAAGAAAATTTTAAAAATTATCCAATTTTTTCTATTGACGGTCTGAAGAGATTTTATTCCTTTTAAATAGGATTTCTTTAAATAATAGTATTGGTTTTAGTTTGATAGACTTACCGATTCATTCTTAAATTCTCAAAAAAAGAAAAATTGTCCGATTTCATTTCCATATCTTTCGTAATTAAGGTCTTGTTTATGTACAATTTACATATATTTAATAATACGTGAAGTTCGATTGCAATTGTGTGATACGCATCGTTCTATAATTACACCTGTAATTAACCGTAGTAATAGTGTCTTAAGTTCCCTAAGAAGGTTTGTTTAAAAAAAAGGACTCTATTTGATAAGTGTATATGTCACGTAAGGACATTTTCTGCGTTCATTTACTCGGTTATAACTATATGCGTTCACGTCCATTCACGCATCAGCGAAATCCCTCGAGATGTGCTATGAAACGGAAAAGCGCGTCTATAACGCACCTTCGGTCGACCGACATCGCGTACAAGGAACCTGACGCTATACGGTAGAAAACATTTCTAGAGTAAGGAGCAGCGACGACATGGCGGTGGACGTCTAGGAATACTTCCAGAACAGGCTGGCGGAGTGGCAGCACGCGCTGAAAATGGATAGTCTGGGATTTAGTGGAACATAACCGATTTTGTAGGCTCTTAGAGATGCAGTTATGCGCTTCTAAGTATCGAGATCGCTTCAGTATTTTGATTTAAGGTTTTTGGTCGTATACGAAGATTGAATTGAAAATTGAGACGAGATTGAATAACATTTAAAACGGTGAATTAACGCAGATTTGCTGAAGTAGAGTAGGGTGAATTGCCAACAACAATCCTTGGATTGGAAATGCTCCCAATATTTGTGACCCAAGGATTGATGTTGGTGTCCTAAAATCATAAAATTTGTCAAAAACCAAGATTTTTACATCACAAGTAAAGAGAAAAATCGAAAATCGTTAACTTATAATTATATCCTATAAGAAAAAACCATTTCTTTGCGATTACATAGTGCTTTTATAGTTAGAATTACGACCGTGATTTAGATTGATGTATGGAAGAGAATTTTTAAATTATTATTAAAAACAAAGTTTAAAAATAAGTAGAATTTATAATCGAAAAATAAAGAATGAAAAAGTGAGAAAATGGAAAAAATATCGAAGTTAAAAAAAATAGTTTCGTACGGAGCCTTCAGGTGCGAGTTTTACTCACGTAAGTTATTTAATTTTATCTCAATTTTTTATCTTTTTAGTTATAAATAGGAATAGTGTATGTTTTTGTATTAGTTCAGTCTACACAGATAACAAAAATATAAACCCAAAGTACTTAACTCATTTGAACTCCAATACGTTACACGTATTATCTCTTTTTTATTCAAGATCCTGATGATTATTTTTTAATGTATTACTTTTAATAGAATATCAATATTATAATATATAGCTCCTATGTACTGTCTTATTATAAGCCGTACACAAAATATTATATTTTCGGATGTTGCCTATTGAGATTCAGCTTTTTCTGATATTTTGTCTAATGCCTTTCATCTTAAATTTGTTACATTTATCGTTACAACGTAAGTGACTTTGGAGAAACCAACCCGAATGCATTGATGTAAAGACTGTTGAAATCGGATAACGAATTTAAAAATAAGAGCTTTAAAAAGCGTTGTAAACCATTTTTAAACTTTGTAGATATTAATATGACCTATTCAAAAAAATATGGATCTTAATAAGTGTTACATTTAACGTAAGTATAAGTTAAACATTTTATGTTTTGGAACACTTTAACATAATTTAAAAGGCCTATTGAATAGGTGTAATTGACTTTTATTTTTATTGTCAATCTCGATAACACAGTGGCCACAGTGGCACGGTACATTTATCAATCGACGGCTTAGACATGATGATTTGACATATTTATTGAAAATATTCGTTCTTTAAAATACTCAAGTTTACGTCTCATTTTCACAAATAAGCTAATAGAATTAACTCTGAAAGTTCACACTTGCAACATATTGCACGTGAACGCAACCATAGGCATATTCGTGAAATTAATGTAAAAATATTAATATTTCTTAGGCTAAATGAAAAATTTATACAAGCTTGACGTGATTTTTCAATGAGGATGTCAGGGTTAATACTACCGCTGCACTTTATTTTATTTAAAATTACACAGTTATCAACAACTACAACGTGCGATTCACTATGTCATAAACAAGAAAAGTCTAATATTTTTTGAAATATATTATGTAAAGTATACCTTAGTCATCATTTATAACCGGTTTAAAGTAACAACATTATTCATATCCTTTTAACGAGAATACGAGATGCAGACACCTAAATTCCATTTCTTTCATCAATCAAAACGTGTACACAGCGCGGCCCGATAATAGTTTCACGTACAAGACAACAGACGGCAGCACTACCGGCGTCGCAATAACGCAACAAAACGCAATATCAACGGAATGATGAGTTATTATCGGTGTAGAGAGCTTATAAATAAGCAAATAAGTGACATTCATTAATATTCATGGGCGTATTACCGCGGCGACGTGACGGCCGGGGCGCGCGCGCGCTCAACCCCGAAGTTGGCCGTGTGACGCCCGGCGCGCGACGTCGTGTGCTGTTAAACTTTCGGTATGTATCATTCTTAATTATATTTTGAACTTCCCTTATGAATCGCGAGGTTCGCGGACGCGGCGCCGGCACCGGGGATGATCCGAGTGCTCTCGATTCTGAGATTACCGTATATTTCTCAGCTTTAGTTATCGCGTTGTTTTGTTAAAAAACGAGTGGTATCGTGGGACACCAGGTAGGAACGAAGTTCCTTCGGCTGATGTAGGATCGACACAATTTGCAAAAAAAAATCGTGCTCAATTTTATGTAGGTTTTCTTGATTTCTCTCTTAAATTTTGCTGATTAGTTTTTATTTAAGTACAGGAAAGTATTTAGGAAATTCAGTATTTTAGGAAATAAAATAAATTACGTAAAATAAAAAAAATCGTAATTCAAATTATCAACTAAAATAACAAAATATGTCTCTTTATTTTTGTTTGTCAACACAAAATTACATAGAAATAGAATAATTTCCCACTATTATCACTGTCAATTGCATTCAAGTGAACTAACAAGTGACTGTTAGTTCACTTGCCATTGTTACTATATTTATTATTGTTTTGACGATTTGAAATTATATGAAAATAAACGTGACTACTCACGAGTAAAATGTATCTATAATGTGAATATTAGCCACGTGCTTGTCCATGAATTCATGAGTATATACTATGCATTGGCGGGGTGGAGTGGTAATAGAGAGAGAAGGGATGAGAGAACGAAAAGAAATAGGGAGAAAGACAAAGGTATTATACACTACTCGCTTGTGTATACGACTGTCGCGCCTGCGCACGTCTCATTTAACAGTTTTATTCCACGGACTTTTTCTTACGGTTTTACTATCATATTTTTTTCATTTCGGTTGCGCAGTAAAATCCCTATCTCCTCGAAGCCCGCCGTAAGGAACTTCGTTTCAAAAACACTTACAAGTTCATTTGGAATTCGGCGAGTGTGGAGGAAGAGAACATGCCCTGCGACTTGAAATTTACTTATTATATTTTATTGAGGCGGCGTTACTAAAAACTAGAATACTAAATAGGACTGTCTTAATGCAACATACTGTAATATAAAGACAAAGTATAATTTTCTTTTACCATTTATTGCGAAATAGGTATATGATGAAATATCATAAAAATTATTTTGTTTTTGTTAGTCGTTCATTATTAATAAACAGACTTTTTTATTCTTCTCTATTCTGTAACGAAATAAGAATTTTTTTAGAAATAACATTGTTTATCCGTTGCGAATTCCCGATGAGAGGACAACAGCAATAAAGTTTTAAATATCACTGCTAGCTACGAATCTGTAATATTGAAATTAAATAATCACTTAACTGCTATAAACAAATTGATCAATATTGGAATCAAAATTGCCGCTAAAATATAATAGTATTAAAGCATTTTAATATTTTTTCTTTTAAGGGATTTTTTTATAAAATAGAGTATGTTTAAATTAAGTTAAGAAGTAGGTATCACTACGTTTTCAAAATATTCGTTACTAGCTGTTAACTCCTTGCTTTGTTCGATGTAAATTAAAATTTAGAATTAATTATTTAATTTACGACTTAAATTTGTTTCCTGTTTCGAATTGCCACGTTTCTGGTATTAATATTAAAAAAAAATACAAAATGTATCCTAAGTCCTATTTCAAAACACATTTATTTTATTACAGCATTTTAAGGAGCAAACGAGAATGGGAGTCACCAGAGTGCAGGTGATCACCGCCGCTCACACACAGTCGGGACCACAGATGAGTCACTTGGGCGGTACCGGCCTCTTAGGAAGGCATAGGATATCTGATGGAGGGGGAGTGTACTGCTGGAGGTTTTAGAAAGAAATAGAAAATCCGATGAACGGGGCAGTGGCTACCGGAACTTTTATTGCTGAACGAAAGCCAACAGCGAAAGTTGCTACTTCAGGCCTGTATAGTCGAGCCGGCCCATTTTCGTACTGCAGGTTGTCCACGGCTGTTGTTCTTTCACAAAATATGATAGTGGGACAAACATCCGGACAAAGTTTCAAATTTACATTTATAATAGAAAATTAAATTCGGAAGAGTTCCGTTTCATACTACGCAATCAACTTGAGCGAGCGAAGTAAAGAACATTTCTCAGTCTAGACTTGGCCAGTGCGGACTAATCAATGTCATGTATAATGAAAATGTAAAACAATCGATATATATGTATAATGAAAATGGTTTTCTGATCACAAAATCACGTAAAAACTACTGAACTTATTAGTATGACACTACGATCAGGCGATGCAAAATTGTCTGTGTATAATTTTAAATTTATTTTCTTGAAATGTCTATAACTTTCAAGTATTTTTCTTTACTTTTATAACTCTTAATGTTCAGAGAACCGGGTGTGCGATAGCCAATAGTTCATATATTTCAAAAAGACACTAAATGTTTTATCTCTAATCCATGCTTCGAGTAAAAAAAAACGGTTTCAGATGACATAACATAATTAAAATAAACAATTTATTAAGAAAATCTGAAAAATCGGTCACAATGTAGATTATAAAAAGAAATGTTATCACATAAGGTTTTATTTTGAAAGTAAAACGGGAATAGCACCGCAGTCCCGCAAGAGGAATTAAAGCTATGCGCACTGTTTGTGACGCACGGCTTTAACAAAGAGCCACTAATGTGATTATAAATACGAAAAGATTCTTAAGTATGTAAAGTGTCATTTCATTCCTAGTTTACGGGACTTTACGTTCATATTCAATTAAAAGTTTACGACATTTGTCTAAAAAATGGAAAGCAACTAGAAGTAATAAGAGAAATAACTTTTCCAAATTAACAACAAATCCGATATTAAACTTTTACTTTCGTAAACTATGTGTCTTAAATACTTGACCATGTACAGGGTATTTATATTATCATAGTACGAAATATATTTTAGAATTTATATGCTTGAAAATACAATATTTGCAATTTATTTTCGCGTCAACAAATAATATAGTATATTAAAAAATAAAGAAATCCAGTTTTAATATTCTTCAAGAGGACTGGTGTATTCCGGCGCAGCGTCCTGCACAAATATTTGCAAATTCCCGTACGGAAAATTAATGAGATTTCTCTTAATTAAATTCGGTACTTTTAAGTTATTAAAACGTTCTAATTTTGTTTGAGCTATGACTTTATTTTAATAAACATTTTTATATAAAATAAATATCCAATTTAGAACTTGTAACAGAGGTATAAGCTATATTAAAATTATACCTTATGTTTTGTTTCATAACATTGTTTCTATATATAAATGAATATATTGAATCATTGAGACGAAGAGATTAACAAAGAGATTCTGAGACTGAATCAGGATTTTTTAAATTTCATTTCTTTTTACATATATTGGTAAATATAAAAAAAAATACACAACACATTTTAGTGTACAATCATAGATGTAAATAACATCAATAAATGGTATTTCGTATATTACGCTTAGTCCTTTCTATACCTCAAAAACAGAACACCTGAGGTGTGTCTAATTATAAACAATTACGACAGGCGCCTACGCTCGCAAGAACTAGATATCTTTATGTATGAGTCTGTGTGCAAAAAATACCAACTTATCAAAAGATGATAATTAAACAATCAACAACATCGCATGAATAAAACTGAAGTTCAGCTTCAGAAGTCAATGTATATGGTTATTTTTGAAAACATGGCGTCGATGGATACAAAATCCACGCGAGTGAAGCTACGCGCAAAAGATAATACTCAATAATACTTTTTTTTTTTGTGTAAAGATTACATCAGTGCATTAGGGCTTTATAAATATTTCAGGCCGAGGAGCAAAAATATGTGTTACCTCGCGGCCGGGCGGCGCCGCGCCTCTCGTCATAACGTATCGATTCGCGGATGAACCATATTTGTTTTTATGTTTTAAGCAAAACATGAAAAGTGCGAAGAGGTTCTCGGAGTGGATAATGTATATTCATTTGTCTTCGTTTCGGAGGCAATTCGCAAGGGCTGCGGACTTAAGGCGGAGGGAGGGGCCGCCGAGGGCTTACCTGAACTTGCTTAGGGAAAATAACCATTCCCTTTTATGTGGCCACGCTGAAGCTGAAATGTTTGAAAATAAGTAACTGTTATACGGTGAACTACACTCCTCGCGTTAGTTTTACTGTCGTCCGCACGAGATCGTCGTGCGGTCGAAGAGCTTTTCTCTGATTTTTCTCATGATATTTAGGCAAATTATATTATATTACATGCTTTTCGAGTTGGAACAAATGATATAGAAAAAAAATCCTGTACAAAAACTAAGTCGCGCCAAAGTATATTCTCGCGGAGACCGCTCGGTTGCGAAGTATATTGATTCCATCTCAATGTAGCGAGCACCTGCGTCGTCAAACTTTGATAAAGTGGATTTTACCATAATTTGACTAAGTCCTCGGGCACACCCCGCGGCGCGAGTGTCTCCCGCCGTGATGACACTTCTTATATAGACTTCGTTATTTTTACGGCCCCTCTAAAGGAACCTTTTAGTTGTTTGTCGCTGTTATGGCTGTTTCTACGATGGCGCGGGTCAGTATTTTTTTTTTTCGTAAATAACAGGAGAAACGTTTCAACGTGAACTCGTGTAGTTTTTCATAAAGTTTTATGTGCTGTTACACATCTTTCATAAATTACTTTAGTAGACGACGACCCACGTCAGACCACAGATATAAATATATATATATATATTAGTATATAATATGTAAATCGATAGGTATGTAAACTTATTTATCGACTTAACTTTATAATCCTTCAAAAATAAGTTATTGAAAAAAGATTTTTGGGTATCTGTTTTAAGGTCTTAAATTTTGTTTAATATCAATAATAGAAGAATTTAAAAAATACAAAAAAATACAAATGATTTCATTTCTATGCCATTAGAGGCTTAAGTAAAGAATTATTTCGTGACGAGGCGTCGAAATAAGCAAAGAAACTAAAACCTACAGCAATTATTAAATTATGCGATATGCGGCCAGACTATACGGAATGCAGAAGCAATCTCGAATATTATCCTTTTTCCGAAAAGTAGTGTATCTTTACACGACTGGTATATGATTAAAACTGTGCATAGGACAGACGGCGCTCCTGTGGGAAATCAACAGAGCGGGCGTACAGCATAATTAGCGGCGGTAAAGACGCCCGCGCCCGCGCCCGCGCCCGCCGCCGGCCGCCGGCCGCCGGCCGCCCGCCGCGACTATCCGCCACGCAATATCCGCTACGAAAATAAAAACCGAGTATGTTCCAGAGTCTCATATTGCTGTCCAATGAATAAATTTGAATTGTGAATAAAAAGAGTACTCCGTCTAGATCTAAGTGGTAAGAACTCGCTATTTCATGCAATGATATTTCTCCTGCTCGTAAAGCAAAAATATATATTATGTACGCGAAGTGAAGAAAAGATCAGTGGTCTCCAACTACTACTCTAGAAAATAAGCTAAAATTAATGATTTTCGTACTTTCTTCTTCAAATAACTCGTTATGTATACCGAAAGTCGATTAAATACATCGACCTTCTGTATCAATAGCTATTAGTTGTCGTACAGACGTAAAAATATGAAGTGAATCGTGAAAAGCTTTTCTTATAGCTTTTAAATAAAAAGAAAGAAAAATATTTATGAGATCTCTCGTTCACCGTTTTGTCAATACCTTCTCTTGCTTTTAAGTGCTTTCTAATTGAAGCAATTCTCTTTGCTAACAGAAAATAAAAACGATATTCAAATGACACTGAAAAACTCTGTTAAATGTAACAGTATGAAAAATTTGAAGCCTTTTGTGTAATAGATTTTTTTTTTAATTAAGCTGAAATGTTTTACCTCTATTTAAACAAAATAAAACAATTTAAATTCATAATATTGTATTTTCTACAAAAAAACAATTATCCCTTCTTTCTAATTTATGTATTTTTATAATGTAGAATATATAATAATTTAAATTTTATGTTACTTTTTGACGAATTAATAATATGTCAGGTATATTACATAAAACTATCATATCCATTACATAAAAACCTATTTTTTTGTGCAATAAAAATTTTTAGGCGATGCGCGTGATGAGTGCGTGTACTCGATAAAATGAAATAATACATCTACTGATTCATTAAAATATTATGTCATTTTGAAATTGTTTATTGGTTTTTGACAATGATTGAAGTTAAAAGTCGACGAGACAAACTTAGCAATTCTCAAAACAAAAAGTAAATTTATTTCCCTACCCGCGAAATTATTTTTGGGATCTTCAAAATAAACGCAATCGGTAACTTCTTGTTGACGATACGCACAGGTCCGATTTTATAAAGCACAACGAGAATATAAAACATGACTTTCATACAGTCCGTGTAACGTCACCTTCCTCGTCGTTGGGAATGATTAAAAAATTGTATGGGCCGCAATAAAAACGCCATTAGCAAACAGACATTTGTTTAGGCGGTGCCGGCAAACTGTGTGTGATTGATGAGTGCCGGAGACAATTTTTCGATTTATCATCGTTATTACGGCTGGCCGGTTGCGCCGCTACATTATAATTAGCGCAGGTGTGGCCGCGGCCTAATAACGCCCAGCCGTTGAGTGCTGTTAACAAGTTTCACATTTTGTGATATATAACCCTTCGGTTAACGGCGCTAACGTTCGGCCCTTTTGAAGCTCGATAAGAAAAACCCATTTATAAACGAATGTTATATGTATAGACACATGACGTGATAGAATGTTCAGTACATTTATTTTGACCCGTTCGTCTCAAGCGATGTCTTCATACTTTTGAATTCCACTCTCTCTTGTTGATGGGGAAGTTTCTTAAACAATTTTGATTTTTTTTGACGTGACAACGTCTTAAATTAGGTTGCGGCTGGGAGTCACTTTGAAAAAGTGTAACGCTCGGTAACGTAACGATGAGTCACCGAACGAGAGAGAGGCCCGCCGAATGCCTTGCGTCTCTCTCCCACTCAACTATGATCGGTCTGCCGCGCGCGCAGCACTAGAGAATTAGTGCATAGCTTGCAAATGTATTGCAAGTTATTGTATGTATATTTGTATATAAATACGTATGTATGTGTAAAGGTAAAAATAAAATTTTGTTAATATGAAATTCAGTGCGAGATTCTTTGTATAAATTAATGTTTTAAATATAATTCTTTGTATAAATAAATGTTTTAAATTGTTACTATTATTTCATCCTTCTTCCTACTATACGAATGAATATTCACATTAAAATGATTTTACCATTCAAAGTCGTTGTCACGTAAAACTTTCGCCCGTATACCGACTTTACAGGCAACCAAATTTTTTCATTTTGTTTCAATTTCAAAAATTTGTTGAAGATGACAGAATTATTCTTCATAAATTATCTGTATAATAATATGCACATTTTACCATTTTCGTGTACTAACAAAAGTACAGCGACAGCAATGGTTGCCGACAAGAGAAAAAAAAAAATTTTTCGTTCGCAAAGCACTCTCAAATGCTTCGCATTTCGAGTCGTGAATAAGTATTATTTTCCGTCACAAATAACTTCTCTTTTATACAAGTAAATAAAATAAGCATTATATTTACTTTATATAACCATCAAATATTTTTTTATGTTTACTTTCCTTCGGTTACCCTACATGTAAGTACCGTACTTAAAGCGAGTATGCTACATTCGCAAATCCATACTTGCCCTTCAATGCTGTCTAGCAATAGAAGGACGGATTACCAAGGAATGTAGCGTAGTAATTGCCATTTAATTTGTCCAAGCGCTGACTAAAACGGGAGGGAGGGAGGTTAGCAGCATGAGACACAAGGACGTTCGGTGCATCCATTTAAACCCGGTGTTCTGATTTATTCGGCCCGTATGCAAAATACGGCGACCGCTGACACCGGAGATACGGCCGGGTCCATCTGCGCGACATCCCTCAGTTAAGCTCTCGCCCGCTTCTAATGAAGCTGGCTCGTTTCTGGATTTTTGTATTAAAATTTATTGTTCTAATTTTAACAATAATAATCCTTTCCTGTTCCAAAGACGCTTTTAAACAAAACAATAACAGTACGTAATAAACACGAGTTTTAAGTTAACAAGCGTTATCTTACATTTAAGTCACTTAAAACCGAGTAAGAGGAATACAAAAATTTCTTGTACGAAAAAGAAATTATGAAAAGTGTTTCGTATTTTTTTGACATTCCGAATCAAGAGAAACTGTAAAATTTGACGTCTATGTTTATTATTCTATACTGAGTATTTCTCTTGGAATGCCAAATGATAATGCAAGAAAATATTTCACGAATAAGAAGTTTTGAAGAAAAATGTCTTCCGCTACGAGTAACCTGATGGATGTAATATCAAGCGGTAGGTGCTGCATGGTATCAGCAAGTTCATCACAGCGGGTGACCCGTTCGGGTGACACAAAGCGCATCATTTTCAGTAATGGTCCTTTAAACACACGCATGCCTTATACAAAAGGAGGCTCGCCGCACCCGCGAGCCCCTTTATTATTATAATTATAATCCTTCCCCTTTGAGACGGCTATAAACAGACAATTTGCTGGAAACTTTTTATGGCTCCTCGCTTAAGGGATTCTAATATTAAAAGAGGTTAAAGTATGCTTTTCATACGTTGTTACATTGTTACCGTGCTTAAGTAAGCACGTAATACCTCAGTTTAGAGCGAAACACCGTTTTGTATTATACTCACGGCTAACTGTTTACCGCTGCCGTCTTAGTGTTTTTATTCGAACGTTTTGAAGCTCTTAAGAATTTCTAGTTGTTTACCTGAAACAAAAAGGATAACACGTTAGTAAATATAAAAGTTCCGTAAACGGGCAGAAACATGGTGCCGACGTGTTTACGACGGGATTCAACTTCGCGGGAGTCTAATAGGTACGAAACTAAATATTTTTCGTATACACATTGTTAGGATATCGTGCCCAAAAGGAACGGGAACGATATCTACATTTATTTTTGTAGCAGCGATTATTATTTTGCTACTATGTGCATTACTTATTAACTAATTAAATTAAATCAAAAGCGAGAAGATTAAATAATATCCGTTTCGTTTTTTAGATAAAACGAAAATAACCTTTTAGATTAAACGACGTGAAATATTCGTTACCTATTATACATTACACGAAAAAGTGGTCAAGAGTATGTCGGCCCGTGTAGAGTTCCGCAGCTATTATTACAAAGAAATGCACTACAGATGAAAAAAGTACATTGTTACACATTTTCTATGTTTCCCATACAGAATAGTTGTAAGCACATTAGTCGCCTGTAATTAAAAA
Organism: Eumeta japonica; assembly: GCA_005406025.1. Classification (NCBI taxonomy): domain Eukaryota; kingdom Metazoa; phylum Arthropoda; class Insecta; order Lepidoptera; family Psychidae; genus Eumeta; species Eumeta japonica. The sequence goes on from BGZK01001875.1 coordinate 47,469, forward strand.
AAACAAGTAGGTATGTCGACTATTTAACTAGTGTAAATTAAAGTGCATCAGCAAAAGAGCGTATAATCTTGGCATTTACTTCCTTTTGTTGAGAAGCGCGGTTTTGCGACAATAACTCAAAAACAGTAGTACCGATCATATTCAAAATTATTTTCTTTGAAAGTATTTATTAAGCATTACCTCCGTTATTTTTTTCATGTTTTTTGAAAATAAAGCTTAGAAAATAAAGAGGGGACACAAAATTTCTGCAATTTTTGGAGCGATTATTTCTGAAATTGTTCACGTAATTAGAAAAATTGCTTAAAAATCTTAAGTGTTTTAAAAGAGTTGTCGAAATATGTGCTACACGTTAGTGTTTGCTGAAAAAATTTTTCAGCTTCTGTTACGTATATGGAGTGCTCCCCCTAGAAACATTTATTTTTTTTATTTAACTATCAAACAAAGTTGCGGTTTATACAATACACCTGCACTATAAATTTCATCATTATACATTTTGTAGTTTTTTAATAAAATGCCTACGTCATACGGACAGATGGATGGACGGACGGACCTGATGAAACTATAAGGGTTCTGATTTTGCCATTTTGGCTCGGAACCCTAAAAAATAGACCAAATTTTAATATGAAAATTTTTTTTACTGTATTGTAATAATCTTCTATTTTTTACTCTCCTCTATCTCCTCAGTTTACAAAGTATAAGAACGATCCAACTCGGATCAATTTTTAATATTGTATTGTACACTAATTTCGGTGACCAAATGTGTCTCGCGTTTGACTACATTTCTTTGTTTTCATTTTCAACAAGTTAATTGCATAATATACTTGTGTTGCTTATTGACAAAGATAAGTCGAAGTTATACCACACGGTATGTCTACTTTTATTTATCAAATCTTAATAAAATAAAGCACAAGTTTCTACCGATTTTTAGTACACACGTTATACAAAGTCGTATTTCTTTGTATTAAATTTACTTTTGAGGCAACATTTTCTCGTATGCAGAAAAATTCTTACTCATATATTATTTTAGCAATCATAAATTATTTAAATTGGTACTCATAAAAGCTGGCAGTATGTACCAACAAAGCTTCTAGTATACATTTACTTACTTATTTAAGTAATATGCTTATAAATTTACTACACTGCGGACGTCTTCGACTTGAGCCACCGCAACTGTACGATTTTTCTTTCATTGAAAAGTGCCCCTTTTTTATTAAAATAGGCAACAATATCCCTTTCTGAAAATTATATTTGGTGGGATCTTGAAGCAATCATTTCCAAAATTAATTTGTAATCATGCCCGAGAGAGCGTACGTAAGTTGTACCTTTATTGCCATCGAGTGCGCACGCGTACGAGTCGGGACTTGATTGCCGTGGAGAGCGTGCGGGGACGCACACGCCCGCTTGCTTCCTTTTATTTGTTGAGTTTTAATAAAACACGTCTATTTTAGATCGAGGTACGTATTCCGTGCAAGCTTATTAGGATTAGATTTGTATAAATTTAAACACTGACGAACCGCGTTTTGCGTATCCTGAATCGGCACGACACATTACAAAATTAATAGAAGTTAAGAGAGAGCCGTTAGTGTTGTGTAAACCTATAACCATTTGCTTCATGAAAATCACACGTCATGTGATATGGTATCATTGTAGAAGGCCAGGCCTTTTTATATCACCAACTCTAGATAAATAACCAAATTCATTAATGCGCTCTTTTAAACAGTAACTCAAATGGGCCAGCATGCGTTCCTTATTATATATATATATATATCGATTTGTAAAATGTAGAACAATATTCACCATTTTAGATAGAATAAACATTTTTCTAACATATACCTAGCAAGTCCCTAATATTCTAAATTATTTAACACTACTCAATAACATGTTTTACGTGATGAGTTTACGGCAAGGTAATGGTCCATTATAAAAGTTCTAGTAAAACACGGCGTTGCGATGCGCTACGGCGACGGTGGACCTTCCTACTTCCATGTGTATATAGATCAAAATAAATATTACTAAAACACTGCTATAAGTTAAGTGTAATTTGCCTTAAAAGAATATTAACGAGTAGGAAACGCGATATATAAAGTAGTCGATTGTCTTATATTTTGTTTCGTCTTTCCAGATTGGTTTGGACGTTAACGGTCAAATTCAGTTTTACTTTTTAATATACATATATTTATTTTACGAAAAGATTCTAAAGTTCCGCCTTAAATGGCCTACATGTCGATTTTTGTGGATTTTTCCCGTAGCCAGGAATTTTAGATTAGGAGATTGTAGCTTAATTCAATTAAAATTAATCCATGTGTCATGTATGTATTGTCTATCATAAAAAATGTAGGTATATGATATTTTTTTATTATGATTTAAATTTATTTATTTGCTCTATCCATTTTGTCTCCTAGTTTGATAGTTTCATGTACACTGGGTAGCACATGTATCAATTTTAAGGATATTATAACAAATGCCACGACCGTATTCGAGCAGCTAATAGTTAAAAGAAAAAAAATGGAAATATCTAATATTAGGTCACTCGGTGATGAGAACGCATAAGAAAAGAAGCAAGATATGAGGGAAAAAGCATGAGTTAGTATTACTTACTAAAACTAAAATTCTTGATATTCTGTTGTTTACTAAAAATCACAACGGATTTTAGATCCAATCTAAACTTTTATGATATAAGGTAGCAAAAATCTGAAACTGCAACGCTTGCTTTAGCTAATGGTAGTTATTTTAAGATAGCAAAGAGGGTATCGAAAAACCTTCAAAATATCTACGATTAAAAATGTAGAAGAAAGAAATAAGATGCACTATTTTGTTAAATTATTTAAGAGGACATTGAAAAAATAGAAAATCCAAAATAGAGGTTTCACAGTATCGTTTTTACGATAACAAAGAAAACAGCAAGTAATAATGTGTTAAATGAATAAATAACAAAAATCATTAGAATTTTTGCTTTAAGAAATATCTTTTTGAACAAAAACTTCAAAAAATAAAGATTTCGGATGTAATTATTGTTGCAAATTTGGAAATTTACTACTTTATGTGGAATAAAAATCGAGTATTGTTGTTAATGCAATTGAAGATATATACCAAACTTACATCCTACATTTTGAGCTATAGTTAAACGTGTTAAATAATTATTCCTCGAAAATATGACATTAATAAAAAAAAAACAAATCAATTCAATTGTTTAATATTTTCAAGAGTCCCTAATGTTCTTTCTACCTGACTGTCAATTTAAGGCATTAACATCATTATGATTTCGCCCATCATCTAAAAAATGTAGTCATCCAACTCCTTCTCAAATAAAGGAATTCTAAATGCAGCAATAAGTAAAATGTCATCTACGCTATTCCGTCACCATTCACGTTTAGGGCCTAGACACAACGCTATTAGTCAGAGTCGGCCGTGTGCAGTTATAGGTCACGGCGTGACGTGTGTGTACAGGCATTACACGCGCCTACCCACCGAACGGTATATGCGACAGTGACCGGTCGAAAACCGGACCGGAGGAGCGGCCCGCTCCGGCAAACAATGACGGCAAACACCGCAACATCTAAGCAACACAATGGCGTCGACAGTCCCGCGTTACGGTTGTAAGTTTGTGACATTATTCAGATATAGTTGCTTCTTGAATGTACTGTTGATGTTAACTGGGTTATTGTATAACAGAATAACGGTCGTTACCTTATATCAATAGTTTAACCGACGAGAAGCATATAACGGGTTAGACATTTTTTAATGTTTGTCTTATTTACTTGTATGGCAAAAGACATGCTCGTGCGATATAGAGGCCTTCCTGTTACTTGTTTTCTTCATCCGGGCACTAATATACTTATTATTATTAATATGCTTATGGTATAACATAGGATACGAATGCACAAACACGATGAAAAATTTGTCTCCATTTTTTGACGTGACAACGTCTTAAATTAGGTTGCGGCTGGGAGTCACTTTGAAAAAGTGTAACGCTCGGTAACGTAACGATGAGTCACCGAACGAGAGAGAGGCCCGCCGAATGCCTTGCGTCTCTCTCCCACTCAACTATGATCGGTCTGCCGCGCGCACTAGAGAATTAGTGCATAGCTTGCAAATGTATTGCAAGTTATTGTATGTATATTTGTATATAAATACGTATGTATGTGTAAAGGTAAAAATAAAATTTTGTTAATATGAAATTCAGTGCGAGATTCTTTGTATAAATTAATGTTTTAAATATAATTCTTTGTATAAATAAATGTTTTAAATTGTTACTATTATTTCATCCTTCTTCCTACTATACGAATGAATATTCACATTAAAATGATTTTACCATTCAAAGTCGTTGTCACGTAAAACTTTCGCCCGTATACCGACTTTACAGGCAACCAAATTTTTTTAAGCAATCATTAGGAAAGACTACGCATGAACTCAATTATGAATACACTAGCTTGAGTTATTTATCGCTCGTACTTTGTCTCTACAACTCTATTAACTCGCTTCGACTTATTTTACGTGTAATCACGACGGTCCTAGTGCGAAACAAATGAAACGACTGTTAAAATATTAACAATCATTATCATCCCATTATTCAGCCGAAAACAATATAATTCAGTGGGTTTGCGGAGCGTTACAAGTGGGTACACAGCAGTCTCGAATAACTCATCCGCTGACGTCGCCGAATTTCACAGAATTACCTCGCCCTCGGGGCGCCTTCCCCACTACTTGGGCTACACGTATTTGCATGTCAAGTACCCTATTAACTAATAAACATTGCTATAAACGTATTAATTAATTCCGATATCCTGATGTCACTGTACTTAATAGATTTAGAGCATTGTTTCTATTTTGCGCCGTGTGCTGAGTTGCTGCATTGAACTAATGGTCAAATATGCATGTTTTTATAAAATTTTTTTCTGTTTCGGATAACTTAGCAAAATTTTTGTTTTAGATTTTCTTCGATATCTATTTATCTCAGTCACATTTTTATAATCTTTGAACATAAAACACTAGTGACTAGAGTTTGAAATATTACTTAATAAGAAAAACGTTTAAAGATATACACAATTGTAAATAATGAATATTGAATAAGTTCGAAATATCTTTATGTTAAGGGTTAATATAAAGGTTCATTCGAAAACTTACAGCAAAAGAAAAGTAGTTAGTGAGTTTTAAATTACAAGTACCTACATGTCCATGAAAATCAATTTCGAGAAGTATTCTGGAGAATGTATTTACTTAAAGAAAAAAAATATTTTGAGGTCGTGTTTAGCAAGAAACAACTTTTCGGGTGGATACTAGAAAGAACAAGAGATCAAATTCTTGTATTGTGTTTCTTTCGTTCAACAGGTTGTCTGCGATTACTATTGCTAGGAAATTGAGTAAAATATTTGAGTGCCTCTTTGCCAACTTACCTACTTTGGTTTGATGTGAGATTAATTTAAGTAAAAATAAACTGATTGCTATATAGCGTCTTATGAATTTGATAACTCGTCTACATTTTTGTATATATTTAGCACATTAACTTATAGCTTACTATTTAAAGTATATATTCAATTCATGTTATTTCATAGTGTCAATATCACCACATTATTTCTTACACAATCAAGTTAGATAATTAGATTGAATTGAATTATTCATTTAAATTAAATCTAATTATCTTAGGAGTATAGCCGTCCTAATCCTTTTAGATTAATTCGATTCGATATGTTTAGAAGAAAATCGATATTGGCCAATATCGATGTCTTATTCTATTTTGAATGTTGGTGTGCATTTAACTTGTATGTAGAGATGGTATGGGAAAACTTAACTGAAATATGAATTATTTTGACCTTTGAGTATAGTCGTCGCGAAAATTCTCTTCACGCTTACACAAAGACAGCCTTCATAATCACGCTTTTTCTAATTCTGATTCGCCCTATTGCATAAAATTGTCATTTAACGGGGCCGGGAAGTAAATGGAAATAAGTCTCTCGCACAATTTCCGTACATCCTCTCTTACTATCGTACTTATACCGTATCTACAAGTTTTTAATACGTGTTTTGTAACTGCGGCAGCTTAATATTTCTTATCAATATCAATATTAAAATTATCATATGGCAAGACGACTGTTATAGATGTTGTGTCTTCGAAAGCGTTATATACGAAATAATGTATAACGAAAATATTTAGACAGGCCTTTAGCAGAACCTATTCATAATGTGGCTTAGATCTTTAATCATTAAAAATATGTATTATAATCTAATATTATTAAAATCTAAAGATTGGGCATCTTGAATAAATAGTAATAAACATAACATTGACGATTTTAGTTAAAATTGTTAAAGTTGGCGAGGTTTGTAGTCAGTCGTTAAAATGCTTTTACATATTTAATAGGGAATTCAATATAGATCTTTGTAACTAAAATAATAAAATATAAAAATAATTATTTATATGTTATTTTTCAAGTTACCTATATCGAATATTTGTTGTTGGTCGAAGTGATTTTCGGCAATGTCCTTTTATGAGTTCAACTCGTGTCAAATTGAATTTTCAAACTTGCAACTTCAGTTGAATCGTAGCGAATCTTCTAAAAGTTAAAAAGTAATGATAAATTCTTAAATTTCCTAGTTTACAGATAAAAATAATTTTAATAAATTAGAAGCAATTGACAAATCAATTGTTAGAAGATGGTGTTATATCTATATATTTTGGAATATGAATAAACACATAAATTTGAAAAATGGGTACCCGTTTCAAAGACTGTTTCTCTAGTCAAGACACGCAGGCCATACACAATATCGTAATAGATATTTATGCGATGTGTATGCAAACAGTGATTGGAATGCATTCGACACAGTTGAATATATAATATTAGTCGTAAGCCAAAAGCGTTTTTCTGCTAGTTGTAAAGGTAGATTGGTGTTGTTTGCCCGTTTGTCATTTATGTTCTATATGCTATATAGGCATGGATGACATTATATCATAAATACAGGGCAAGTACATCCATGTATATCCAAAGTATATCGAACGCTTTATCAGACACTGTATCACAGATTATACCGATAAGCCGCTTTTGTCATAGAATCGACATGATAGTTAGTCGTTTCAGAAGTGTCGATTGAAAGATAAATATCTAAAATGTGGCGGATGCCAACGGAAATGAGACTAAAAGCAGTGATTAGAATTAGTTGTCAGATTGGTAACGCTACCACGATCTGGATTGTAATTAAATTCGAGACCTAAAATGGGTAAGATCGGATTGGGATTACATGCATGTATTAATGGAGGAATTTTTAGAATGTCCACGCGAGAAAGAACGACCAAAAGGTAGTATATCGTAAATATTTACATAAGCACGTTGTTCTATATATAATGACGACTGATCACACACAGAACAGACAATAGAACTTTGTATATTAATATTGCCTCAAGACTAAATAAAATTTGAAAATTTCTTTAGCATCAGTCACTTTGTAGGTATCGTATGGGTTAATACAAAAATTATCCCCTTTTAGCAATCAGTATATTATCTTATTAATCTTTGGTTTCCAAATATCTATCAAAGAAAAAACTCGATACACGAACAAAAAAAAAATAATCGTGACACGGCTACGTGCTCGGGTGGATCCTTTGAAAATCCGAACACGGATTACATTAGTCGCGACGTTGAAATACGTTTTTGAGCAACAGAGACAGACAGCCCGAGGTAGGTGAAGCGATACATCAGGCCGGTATCGGCACGCGGCCGCCGCCGCCGCCTCGCCCACTCGAATTTGCATGTAAATTGAATAACGACGACGTGGCTGCGCGCTGCGGCGCGGGCGGCCCGGCCGCGCGCCGCGGGCCCGGCCGCAGCGCGCCTGCATCCGCACTGATGAACGGAAAGTCCACCGTACGACCGGTGCCAGCTGAGGGTGGGCGCCGCGCCACCGCTGGCGACGCACGGATCCCGTTTTGATGAAATAATCTTGTCTGTTAACATTTCACATTTTTCTATGTCCTGAAAAAGAATTGCATCGCTGCTGCTTCGGATGAAATATTTCGTGAAAACACCGACATGATGTCTTCAGATATCACAAAGAGAGAATGGCAAAAGTTAAACTAGAGGTCTCACTCCTTTCGGTTTACATCATATATTACTAAATAACAAATACATCAGAGGAATGGTAATAAGATAGTATTTAGGATTTTTTAAAGTTTTTGCTAATAATTTTGAAAAAATGGCCATAACATTATTATTATTTTTTTATTAAACATGAGTACTTACTATCAGTTCTATTCAGCACATACAAATATATTGCTGACACCTAACCTAACCTAACCTACACATACGCTTATAAACAAGCCATAGGATAGTAAACGAATCTAGAGGAGCAGTCTCGACCAAGAGCACATTTACTATCTTTTATCTCTTTACCGTTTCTCTGTCTTAAATGCGTCGCTCGAACACTTTTTTAGTGTCGCTCCCATCCGCCAAACGCTTGACAAGGAACTTCGTTAAAAAAAAGTTTATGATTTACTTTTAATCCCCACTTTGTTTACTTTAGCTACAAGGCGGCTTTTCAATTTGATGAATGACCCTAATCAATAAGCTTGTATAAAATTATTAGCATAAAAGTGTGAGTCACATTTAATTTTTTGTTTCTACTTTCGACAACACGTGTTCATTGCGATAAGTTATAAAAGTTCGTCAACGAAAAAAATGAAGGGCCAAAAAAGTAATTTTTAAAATCAATTTTGTTTTTCACGTCCTCTTTTTAAAGGGTTTTCGGGCTAAAATGTATTAAAGGGAAGATGTAGGGCGCAAAATTAATTTTAATAGTGACTTTTTGTTAATAAGTCAGTTTATAAGAGGATGATCGAAGAGGCCCTAATTTAAATAAGTTATCAATATTCCAAATACGAAACGTTTTGTTTGTATTTTTAGTACCAAGAGGACTGCGAGCGTGCACGTCTGGACAGGCATTATATCAACTCACATCCATACCAATGGCAAGAAAATAATAAATAACACTGCCGTATAGAGGTTATATATACACTTCAAAATTTTTCGAAGCCAACAAATATCTAGAACCTAGACCGCCTGTCGCTTCACGAGTAAAAATTAGTATTTGTTGAGACGCACAGAATGTCACTGCGGCAAAGGTAATAATTTAAAATTAGATATTTGTCGTTATAATGTACGATATTACTAAAATTGATTTAATGTATACTTTCAGTTAGATGCATTACAAAAAAAAAATGCGACTAAGCGTTTACCGTAAGATTTAGCAAATTGTCCGTATATTATCTTTAAAATTTTATACTTAATTTAGCGGTCAGCTATCTTGGTGCTAAGCAGTCCTGGATTTGTCAATAGGCCGTGTAGGCCGCGGCCTAGGGGCGGCAGCGTCCTAGGGGCGGCAGATTTCAGAAAATTATTATTTTAGAAAGGTACATGGGGCGGCGGAAATAAAGTGGCCTACACTCATACAAAATATAAATCCGTCACTGGTGCTAAGGCTCCATTAGCGTTGCGTGCAGCAGACGAGTAACGCGCAATAGTTACACGATAGACGATAGTTTGAAATCTATCGCCTATCGTGTACAGAAAGGCAACGCGATAACAAAGGTTAGCGCTATAAATGAATGGCTCCCCTAGCATTATAGCGTGTTGTTACACGTAATTAGCGTACGATAGACGCTGGTGGAGCCCAGGCATGGAACGAAGTTCTTTTAACATGGTTTACGGTAGAAGTTGACTGATAGAAATTATAAAGATAATGAAAAAGCGTTACGCTCCCTTCATGCGACTTTCTCTCTCTCTCTCTCTTTTAAAAATTAATTATTTTTTGTTGTTTTTCTAATGTAATTTATAATTCATTATTGGAATGAAGTTCCTTAAAACTCGTAACGTAACAAAAAAGCGTTACACCTCTTCAAAACGACTTTCTCTCTGTCTCGAATTTATTGTTTAGTTCTTTTTTTAATAATCTAATTTATTATTTTATATCTATAATACTATTTTACATATTTATTAAATGTATGTTACCCTAAGAAACACTTGAGTTTATTCCTTACATTGCGTTGTTTATATTAAAAAATTACTTCGTTCCTGACAGGGGTCCCCCAATCGCACATTTAGTTTTTACCTTTTAATGCAATTCGCTGTCATTATATTATTATAATCATATGAATTCTATGCACCGAAGAACAAAATCAAATAACGATAAGATTTATTCGAAATGAAAAACGTAATATTATTTAAATTCTTAATAGATAACAGTTTTACTACGTAATTTTAGGTAGACGGGTCTCTATTTTTAAATTTTTGCAACATCGGATCCGCATCCCCTAAAAGCGTCTATTAAACGCCGTGGAAGTAAACAAGCGGAGCAATTCGCTCGGCGACTTTACCCTCTATTTTATTTTAATTAGTGCTCTACGAAGCTCGCGCAGTTATCTAGTGCGCGCTGAAACAAATGAGCAGTTGGATTAATGCCGGGATGGGCCATTAAATTGGACGAAAGCAGTTTCACTGTTTGGTTTAACCGTTCGAATGTCTTCATTCCGACTATTAACTGCACAACGTGGGTACAGCCAGTCGATTGCGGCCGCCGGCAGAGGGCGTAGCCGCTCGCACGTCCATAGGCTTAACAGATGGAATTAGGTTGAGTTGTGAGCTTTTTAAAAATGTTTACAAGGACGAATAAATCATAGATACTAAGATATGCGTATTGATTAATTATTGAAGCATAATTATAAGTTTGTATGACAGGGAAAGAGAAAGTGTTATGTGTGTTTTGTTTGCTGCGATATTTTTACTTATTACTAGTTTTGAAAGCGGCTACGCTCGTGCGAAAAAATAATGAATCCTTTCGCCTTTTATATTGACTGATATATCTCTCAAAAATAAGCCTGATTTCAGTCCTACTCTTAATTTCAAATTCTGCTTACAATCGTTTCATTCCGACCCCAATCTTATTACTAATATCTGTTCTGCTTTTCATTACAATTGTTGTCCTAATCACAATTTCGCTCTCGGCTTCACTTTCGGTTCTAATTCCGGCCCGATTTTATTTTTTATCTAGGTCTTGCATTCATTCATATCGATCAAGCGCCTCGCGACCTTGCTCGCGTGAAATATTATTCTCATTCTCTGCCCTGTAAGTGATTTCGTTCTTCAAACATACAAATGCAACAAGGGCTACAATGCTTGTTTACTTTTGTACAGTGCTTATGTTTATTTTCTAGAAAAGTATAGGTAGAGACCACAGATTTTCACATGGTAGGTACTGCATATCCCTTGTGCTTCTCTGGCATGCATCAATCATTTCATGCAAGCTTGTCTCCGATGTTTAAACTTTGGCCCTTCTATATATACTTATGTTTATGGCCTAGTAATCCCATAGCGTTCTATCGCATCAGAATGATATTAATAAAGTGAAAGTTTGGGCGTGAAGATGTATAACTATTAAGACTGATCACTTAAACTATTGAATGGTTTGTAATGAAAATTACACATAAAGAGTCAAAGTAAAATAGAATCCACATGACTTAAGAATCGGTTCTATAGTTCTCGAGGCTACATACAAACAAAATATACATAAAAACATACTAAGTTTAAATCTATGACATTAGTTTAAATTAATTTATTATAAGCTCACTTTTATTTCCCAAAGGGTTAGGCCGAGACCGCAGACTACTTGTTACAATCTTTACATACATCTTTTGCTTCATTGACATTTGTAAATCGTTTTATGTAAGATTTCATTATTTTTGGGTGCTTAAAATTTGGCATTTCTTTAAATAGTTTATTTATTTATGGCTATCTATTAAAAGTTTCAATTTTGATATTGATTCAATATGAAATAATCTTCAATGATCTCTTTTAAAAATAAATTATATAATAAAAACGAAGATGTTGTTGAATAAAATTTGGTTGGTGATAGAAACTTTCTATTATATGTTAAACATAAACTATTCTTGTATTTCGGTATATCTTATGTCATCTAAATTGAGTTCGATTCTCAGTACTATTTATTATAAATATATAGATACATAATATGATAAGTTACATAATAGAAAAAAAAGAATTTACTCAAATGGATAAATGTTTATTTACTCATTTATATATAAATTATATAAAATTTATAATATAAAATATATATGATTAACGTAATTACATTTATCATATAAAATATAATACAAACTCACGCCTGTTTCCCAGAAGGGTGGGCAGAAACTATAAATTTCCACATGCATATCTCTCTTGTTTCACTGATATCCATCAATCTTTTCATGCGAGCTCGTCCCGGGCAAGCAAGTTTCGGGTGCTTAAAATTTGGCTCTTTTTACGGAAATACGAAAATAATAGATAAAAATAGCTTTCCTGCCATTCCTCTTAACTTAAAAGCAATCATTATTACTCATGTAAATATTCCTGGAAAATGGCAGCGCGGCTTGCAATACGTATTCATGTTAAAATATTTAAATACAAACATACAGAAATGCATACAGAAAATGCAGCTCGATTTGCTTCGCCGGCGACCAGAATGCATATTTCCAGAGGCGGACATTTCTACAATAAAAGTTTGCTAATGGCGTGTAAAGTGATTTAATCTACCTTAAAGTCTGCGCTCGGCGCGGGCGGTGGCCGATCTTTTAGCTTTATTGCGGCGGCGCGCGCGCGGCCTCATGAATATAGCAGAAGGCGACTACGCATCCCCGCAGTGCTGTTTCTATGAACATCTGAATGCTAATGTAATTTAACGAACCGATCGCTTTCGGCCGTCACAAATCTAGATTTTTAGGGAATGCTTAGTAGATATGGCGGCGGAATTAATTAAAATAAATGTTGAAATTGAAAATTAAAAAGGGATGTAAACGTTAAATTTGATAAATTTAATTATTTAATAAATAGAAAATCTACATCTCCCGTTGTAGTTTTAAAATGCAAACATTTACAACATGATCGATGGCTACTTGGACAGTCTTACGACCATTGTTTATCACACATGAGTATTATACGTATTTATATGAGTACCCGGGTTCATTATTTAAATAAAGGAAAATGCATTCAATAACCCTTAAATTCCTTACAAATTCTTTAGGCATGCAAATCGATTCCCTCAATTCTAAATTTAGATAATTTATATATTAATTAAAAAGGAATGAGAAAGTTTCTTCAAAGTCGAAATTTCCTTAAAATTAGCAATATTTCTCGTTTCAATGTGGCCTGCAGTAGACTTTAGTATAGTCTACTAAACAATGAAGAAGTAACAGTTTCATAATTAGAAAACGATGAAGAAAATACATTATCGTATCTGAGAACCAAATGATAATAGATTTTGGTCAAGAAATTTTCACTATTTTGTTAACTACGGTTAGAGAACGGCGTGTTAAAGTGTGATGTCAAGTGGTCAGTGACTTCAACATCATCACCGCTCAACCTTCAGTCAGTTACAATGACAGAAAGGGACAAGTCCCGATACACCGACGGGAGCGTAATTATAGAGGTAGATTTCAGGTTCTAGTCTGAATTAGGAGTGACAGCAGTGTAGAGCCAATTGGTATACGTGCAACCTTTAACCAGGAACTGGAGTCAAGATAGGTAATAGATACTATATTATGTCAATAAATATAGTGGGAAAGGGCAAGTTTCTTCCCTTTGTCTTACGTTCTGCGTTTTCTTCGCTCGGTGCATAGCTTTCAGTTTTCGTTTCTAGAAGTTAGTGAGGTTTATTTGCAATAATACTAAATTAGAAAAGGACATAATTGCTTTGAGGTGTGAGAAAGTTTTATAGTGCTTGAAACCTTCGCACAATACTGTCATAATTGTATAGTTATGTCAATATATATATATAAGACTATATTACGCGCAAGTAACTTCACTTCTATTTAAAGTACTAAGTATACTAAACAGTTAAAGTTCAATATCCACTTCTAAATAAAATTGCAATACGGGATTCACAGCAGTGTGAAGCTCAAAAATTGTTCACATTTGCGTACTATATAATGGAAATGATGTAAAAGCCCTGTTATATATACTATTACACCACACACAAAACGTGATTCGGAATCACACACGGAATCTTTTTTTTTAAATAAACCTATGACTTGTATTGCAATAATAAGTTAACTCCTAAAAGGCCGAAGCGTGACGGTGGATGCCTCGCACAACCTTCGTTTTAAATTTTTCAATAATACGTCATTACGTAATATGATGCATTCATCATACGATGTTATCATTGGTCTTTCGACATGCACTGGTCTTTAATTACAGTACCCGACACGAATGAATTGCCTTTATTGCAGGAGCTTCATGTGCAGTGGAAATGCAAACCTCGATAGAAATTATATTAGGTTTAATCTCGAATGGTATTCGTAAATTTTGTATTCACAAATAAAACAATTGACTGCAATTACGTACAATCAATTTAATAAGCGTTTTATTAAAGTTGTCCCCACGAACATAGCAGGTCAGGGAAAAGTTTTCTCGTATTTTACTGTTTGTACCTGGCTAGTTTTGGTACCATAAAAGAGAGGACATTAAAAAAAAAATAAAACTAAAAATGCTGTTCCGTCATTTTTCCATTGTTTCTATATTCACTAAAATGAGTGAATCTGACGAAGAAATTTGATGGATTTTGAAGGTTATTACAAAAAAAAAAGGAAAAATGCTTATGTTGCATTTTTTACTCCGGTTATTTTGATGTCAAAGATGAACCTCGTTTCGGTCAACCTTTTACGAATAAAGTCGATGCCATTTTGGAAAAAGTGGAACAAGATCGGCATGTTAATTCTTATGACAAAGCTGAAGAGCTGGGAATTGACCACAAAATAATTTTGAACCATTTGAAAAAAGATGAATATTTAGAAAACCTCGATATTTGGGTCCTACATGAGCTCATTGAAAGAAGTCTAATGAATCGTGTACTCATTTGCGATTATCTATTGAAACATAAAAAACCGCATAGGTTTTGAACAAACAAACCGTTTGAAAACAAACTGTTTTTCAAATTCTAAAATAAACCTAAAAAAAAAATCTAGGAAATTCCAGACTATAGCGAAACCCGGATTGGCTTGCAATAAGTTGATAATAGTATCAATAATCCCACCATACACATAGGTGTATGGTGGCATTGGAAAGACATTGTTTATTACAAGCTTTCATCTCTGGGTAAAATCAACAATTTGAACTCTAATGCCAATAGCTGATGAGACTCAAGCAAGAAATAGAAAAAAAAAACATCTGGAATTGATCAACAGAAAGGGTGTACCTAGTTCAACATTATGATAACGCTAGACCACACATATTTTTGTCTACTTAACAAATATTGAGAAAGTTTGGACGGAAAGTGTTAATGCATCCGCCATATAGCCCTGATCTAGCACTCTAGATTTTCATCTGTTTCGGTCTCTTCAGAATTCTTTAGATAGTGTTAGGTAACATCAAGAGAAAACTGTCAAAACTACTTGTCGCAGTTTTTTTGATTAAAAGTCCCAAAATTTCTACAGCGATAATATTATGTCACTATCTATAATGGCAACAAACACGTTTTTAAATAAAGTAGCATATACATATATATATATAATTAAATGCGAATAAAATATGTTGAAAAATTATCTTGAATTTGTATATAAAATACGAAAAACTTTTTCCCTGACCTCATAAATTTCTCTATTCCGTTATTATATATGCAATGCGGAGTTATAAGTATATGGTTTAGCATTTTTAACGATAATAGGTCCTTTTGTTTTTAAAGATGACAGATAATTCTAAATAGAGTTTCGTTTTGGACCACTTTTAATCAAATTCACAAACGTCTGGGGCACAGAAATAATTTCAGCTAGTCTAAATCAATGGTATCGTAATGGAGAAGTGAAAATGAAATGAAATATATTCGAGGAAATCTATTGAAGTTCCAAAAATTAATACTGTCGAGAAGCACCGCGAAATTCAAAATTTCATTTTTTCAACCTTAAATTAGGTAATGTTTGTAGGAAGCATAAACTTCCACAGATCAGATCCTTTTCATAGTTGAGTTATTACAGAGAGATGTCTGTAAATGCTTCATGGTTTGAAAAGTCTCAAACAGAGTATTAAGCTTTATTCGACAAATTACGAATAAATATACACTTTAAATTGCTAAATAGTAAAACTCCGCCATCTTACGGGAATCTTATTGTGTAGTTTTTACTTTAATATAAATAGTCAATAATTTAATTGATAAGCCCCACCACACTGTATAATAATATCTTTTTAAAGAAAAAGTGAATAACAAACTAAATAAACTAGTTGCAATAATGACTGCAGTGTTGATATATTTAGTGAGCGCATAGTATGCATGTGTTTGTGCGTGGTTTTTTAATCTCGAAACGAATAATTATTTATCATATTACATTCATATTATAAAGGTGAAACTATGAATATGGAAATGTGTGTTTGTTACCACTGAAACCACTGGACGGATTGTGAAGAAAACCATATATTAAAAAAAACAGTGTATATTACTCAGATGTATTGTAATTTTTATTAGTGAAAGACTTTTTACAATTGGTTTGATAGTCCCAAAGATTATCTCTCATATAAAAAAAAATTCTACCTATTTACAATATTCATGTATGTCTATAGCAGAATTATTGTTACCAATTAGACATTTACAATTTGCGGAAAAATACCGTTACCTAACCAGCGTTTACAACACCCCATAAAGTTAAGATATGACGCAAAGCAACATAAATAATATAACGTAGCGTTTTCAGAGAATGTTTCCATTAAAATTTTGAACATAATACAATCACTCGACACCCGGATCAAAACAGCCCGTACTCATTCTACCCAGTTCCCCACATAAAGCCACAATTTCTCCCGCAAAGACATCGCTTTGCTATTTAAAAAGGACACGATCGCAAAGAAAATTGGTGTACTTACGTGTTAACATTAAAAAGCTGTAGAAAACAGTCGGTTGGTGCTCAGTCGGTATACTAAATATATGCAGAGTCAATTAGGAAGCGAAACTCTTAAAAATATCCTTAAGAATTCAAATCATTTTTCCTTCTCCTTCATACAATGCATTTAAGTACTTCTACCGTATTTGCATGTATGCATTATATCGCATGAAATATCACAATTTATTAAATTTTTTATTTCGTATTATCACAAGATTTTTTTGTGTTATTATTTGGCGAAGAGGTAACCCGTGCACATAAGTATTATAAGTTATAAGATTTAAGTTCATAGCAATAATAATATGTATAAAATGATGATTATAATTATAGTATTGCAAAAATATTTTTACTTTATTTGTGTCCTGTATTTAATATATGCAATGTATTCTTCTTTAAAATGTCACCAGTAAAATGCATAATGCGATTGCGGGGTCTAGATCGATGTGTCCGTTAGCCGCAGACGTTGCCCGTGATCTCGCCTCTATCCTGCTGGCGGTAGTCGAAACGGTCCGGTACTAATAGACTCAGATAGGCGGTCTGTAAGCTTTCAGCTGTCTATACACGTATTCGTCGTTGATTTTTCAAGAAACCTTGCTGCCCGGGCAAGGTTGTTTTGCTCTTTTCAATGAGTGGCGTTCAACTTTTTGGAAAGTAGTCCCTTAACGCGGTTTGCGGTAGAAGCTGACTGGTGAAAATCGTAAAATAACGAACAAACGTTATGCCTCTTCCTTCCTTGCGACTCTATCTCTTTTGACGTTTATTATTATTTTTTTTATACAATATAATTTGTGATTCACTATTTTATAACAAATTTTTAATAAATGATTATTTTTCCAAATATATTAAATGATGTTTTTTGATTTTATATCTAACTTTGATATAATAAAAAAAAACTTCGTTCCTGACGGGGATCTCCCGAATGAATCTAGAAACTTTTTTCTGTATCTATTGCGAGTATCACAAAATGTTTTAATGTTCCCATTGACTACGAGAGTACATTGTTGTAATGAGAATCATTTCGATTTATAAATATAAAACATATTTATAACTTGAACAAAGCACCATGTCTCAGAGATTTTGTGATTTTCTTTTCTGACGTAATACCAAAAGATATATATATGTGTGTGTGTGCGCGCGTGCGTGTACACGCGCGTGTGTTGTGTGTGTATTCAATTTGATTAATAGATATAAATATTATTAATTTGACTACACCGCCACATTTGGATTTTAAAATAACGATGAACCATTGTCTTGACAAAACGAATGTATTATGCGAATACGCGCACAATCGATTAGGTTACATAAACATAAACAGTTGCACCAAGGTCATGTATATACGTGTAATGAAAATGTTTTATTTTTATCCTGGCATCGCATAAACTACTACTAAACGTATTTATATGGGACTTAACCAATCGACGTAGTATATAGTTTGTACATGTTTATAAGTTATTCACAATATAAAAAAATTAAAAGTTGGTTTGTACTTATGTTTATCATACGGTGACGGCTGAATAAATTGTAATGAAATTTAGCATAGAGGTAGAATGTATTCTTAAAATAGATGTAAGATGAATGTAATAAAATTATATTATATAACATCCTTTTACATAAACAAATGTATGAATACCAGTAAAAATGATATTCTGTTATCAGTAATATCCTGGGTACAAGGAAGGACCCAGACAGACCAGGCAAATCAGGCAATGGAACTACAATTGACATCGATAAAAGGACTGCGATTGAGATCAGGATGGACAGCGAGAACGGCTAATATTAAAAAGGAAGAGATTTTATTCTAATGCTCAATGTTAATTTACGCCCAGCGAAGCGGGCGGGTAACAGCTAGTACACGTACACAAAGATCGTATTCGATCTTGCGATAAGTTCTTCATAATATAGTAACGGAATAACCGGTTCGAGATGGAAACAGCGTTGAAACTTCGGTACTCGCCGTCCGCCGCCCGCCGCGCGCGCGCGCCGCCCGCGCGGTGACACGCGCTCATTAATAAGAAAACTGTCACAATGAACGGCACCGCTGTTTACAATGGGAAACGCTGGCGACCATATTTCAGACGCTGCGTGTTCTTTAACTCTTCGAGATACCACTGCCGGCGCGTGCGCTCGCCCCTGCGGCCCGCCGCGTTCCCCTCGTATACATATTATTTTGCTGTTTCCGAGTCACGTACGCGCGATGTTTTGACGTATTTGCTCATTATGAACTTTTTTTTTTGTGCCGACTTGCGTAAGTCTACCCGCCGCTCAACGTTATGCCGCAAATAAATGACGCGGCCGCTTCGTTTGATGTTCTCGTCCTGTTTAGTTACGTGCTCATTCTATTTTTAGGATATCAGCGGTGAAATCCTTTTCTGGGTAAATACTAGAGTGAAGTTCAAAGAATTTACCAGAATCGACAGCTTTGTTTTTTTTTAACTTCCTGCTAAAAAAAATTGAAAATTTTCGAAAATCGGGAAGTTATTGGTTTTACCCCGTTTTTCGAAAATCATGTTATCATCAAATCTTGACGTTTTGAGGTCCTAGGAAGCTCTCCTGACGATTTATGATGGTGTCAGTATGTCTGTGTGTGTGAATGTATGTAAACATCCTATAACTTTTGAACGGCTTGACCTATTGGGACCAAATTTTGACATTGCAAAGAATTTCATTAAATTTAAATTTTCTGAAAAATTAAACCGATTTGGATTTATAGATTCCAAAAAATTTAAAAAAAATATGAAAAAAAAATTTTCACTATGGGTTTTTGGAATAACTTTTAAACGGCTTTACCGATCGATTCCGAAAACTAATCAGCTCTTAACATACCAAAAAGTGTTTTTTTCCAAATGTGTACTCCAAAATTTTGTACTTGATTAAATGCATGTTCTGAATTTTTTTATAGAACTTAAAAACCTGCGTTGATTGTCGCTGGTTCAGCGAAAATCGATTAATTTGTTCACGGATATCAAAAACAAAAAATAAAAAAAAACTTCTCCTAAAAAGTCCTAAAATTCTGTATCGAATCAAATTCGCATTCGCAAAAATTTTTACTCAAAAAAAAATCGCGACAAATCCTGTATATTTTAGACTGTTTCAAACTCGAAAATAGCGGGGAGTTTCAGGGTTAATCTACAGGGTTAACCGCTTAACTAATTTTTTCTAATGCAACAATTTCAAATACTTGGTTTTACAATACTTACTCCAATAAACGTATGGAGCGAATATGTTTGATAGAAGGGGCGGCAAAGGTCGCCGTAGATCATTTTATGCTAACCAAATTGGGGACATATTAAATATGAGGTAAGTTTTAAAAATCCGAATCCGATGAGATTGCACAAACCGCTTAATCGATGTCAGAGAAGCGAATGATAAGATTGTACCACGTAAAACTCTGCATGTACTCTTCTGGGAAGTAGACGTGTGCTTATATTGTTATTGCTTTATTGAGAGGTACTCAAATAGTTTTATTCAATTTTAATTCCAATTCGAGGCCTTTCTAAATTAGAAAGATCGTATAGTATCTTTCGGTCGAGTTTCAGGGAGAGGTCCCCATACAAGAGTATGGGGACCTCTCCCCATACGTCCATCCGTCTCCTCAGACCTCAGAGAGGTCTGAGGAGACGGACGGACTGACAGACGAATAGTGGAGACTTAGTAGTAGAGTTCTTTTGACACTATTTGGACACGGAACCTTAAAAAATAGATTTTCGGCGATTTTCGATTATTTTAAAATTTTTCTAGTTTTATTATATGTAGATTCGATGAAATCAATATGTTACAATGCCTATTATAGTATTGTCATTTATGAAATAATACGACTTCCAGCTTTTTAGGTACACTTGATGCTGGTAAAAAGAAAAAAAAATAAATCGATAAATGTCACATTAATAAACCAAAAATGTAGTACAGGTCCATTTATTTGTAAATAGAACGTAATATTGACCAGTTTTTTAAACCAGACAAACAGCATACTTCAGGGAAACGACAGAATAGCCCATATAATTGCTTTTACAAGAAATTATAAGTTGGGATGAGCGAAGAGAAGCAGGTCGAGCTCCTCGCCTTCGAGTAGTTGGCAAGTTAAGTGAGCGCGGCGAGCGGCGGGGGGCGAGGGGCGGGCTCGGGGGGAGTTTCGCCTCGAAGACCTTTTAATTGTGTCAGTGGAATGTTGCTCTAACTCTGCCGAACTTGTAACTTGCATTCCTCTAGCTGATGAGCATCAAAAACATGAATCCCGTCTTGACTTCCATGCTCTAATTAAAATTAATTACTGCCCACTAAAACCCGAGCGGCAAACTTTCGAGATGTTAATAATCGTTTTGGGTTGCGGTCAACAATGCGGATCAAAGGCGATCGCATCGATACCTAGTTTAGGTCTACTAAAACTCCAAGCGGTTTAAAAGTGCCAATAAATCTACTGCCGTAAGTTGACAATTTAAAACTACAAACGTACGTTACTGCTACTCTTTAATTAAAATTACAAATAAATAAAAGAAGTATTTATAAAAAAAGTATAATTATAGTAATTATAAATAAGGAAAAAGTAATAAATACAGAGCGCGTTCGGAATACATATCTTTAAAAGTAGTCATATAACGTGCGATTAAACGTCAAATCATTGAAGTTGTTATAAATTAAGATTATAATTGTTAATACCACTCGAAATTTAAAAAAAAATGGTTATTATGCATGAGTAAAGGGCACAGAATAAAGTTAAAGTCCTTTTTATAACGGTTCCGACTGCTAAAATAGTAATGTATAAATGAAAACAACAGCGGTTCGATAATACCTTCGTATCAAAAGGTGTCCGGTGCAAGTTTTAACCACGGGAGAATTGATTAATAGGCATACATTAAATATGTATTCGGGATGCTGTCGTTCATTAAAACGGTCGTTAACAGCTCTCTATCCACACCGGACCAGCATGGAGGGCTTAAAATTCAGGCCAATCAATATGAGCTATATAAAACAAACCTGGACAAAACAGAAAAAAAGAACCTTATTGAAGTTGTCTATGCTAAACATTGACATTGACGTTTAATTTTGCACTTAAATTACAATTTATAATCGTTCGTGGTCATGACTATCTGATATCAAGTATTCAACTGAACAATTTAGTTTGGCATGTGGTTCTTAAAGTTTAAGGGGTGGTTTCCACATATTTCTATAACATACTTAGTAACTTAGTACACGATTTTTTTTTCAAAGAACAAGATCGATTAAAAAGTAAACATGTTGTAAAGTGCATATTTTTACATACTTTGTTGGGGGATGGTGATACGTAAAATGAAAAACATAGCTTTAGATTGTGTAGATATTTGATTTAGTGTAGGCAATTTCAAAAAACGTTTTATTTATTCAAACTGGGCACACATCTATATAAAAAATATCACTATCGCCTTAACTTAATTAACATTAAGCACAAGTTAAAAAGATAACTATATTTACAACCCAGAGGTTTATCTGTACTTGCCTCTCCGGTTAACATATTCCTTACAAATATACACCTTATGATTATTATTAACACTCTTTTATGATCTTTACTTAAAACTTTAGATTGAAAACAATACAAAGATGTGATACCTACGAGCTGATCTGATGTGGTGATCAGAAGACAAATCCAGAATAGCTACTAATAAATTCATCGAGCTTAGGAATATTAGATAAACAATATTTTTCATTAAATATGGCACCGAGGTCATGACGGAGCCAAGTTGCGTAGTGGGATATCTGAATGCTTATAAATAATTCAAATTGGTTAGGAGAAACTCATAAGGTATCGTTGAGCCCTATTCATTACGCATAATGACGAACGCTTTATGATGAAGCCAGAAGGTGGGCCATGGAAACTTCCAATAGCTTCTAGTAAACCCATTAAGTTTCAACTCGTTTAGTTAGTTCGGATAAACTTTTCGCTATATTCAGTAAAGAATATCTTTCAATGGGGTTTGAAAGTGGGTAATGGGACTTTTGAATAGCCATTAGTAAATCGATAGAGTTTGGGATCCTTTGATTTGTTTCGATGAATTCGAGAAATAGGTATGGTGTAGAGGATCTGACGCTGGAGCAAATGAAAACTGTCATGAATCTACAAAAAGTTTTGAAGGTGTATAAAATAAAGTTTTATAGAAATAAGTATGTTTTATATAATTTTTGGAATCATATAAAGTATTTTTTTATATATTAAAAATTAAATATTCACATTATAGCGCATCAGCAATAAACAGAATAGTGTTTTACAGTTTTTTATGGACTACAAAATTAAAATATAGGTATCGCACATTACGCATGCGTAGGTTGCTTAAAAAGTAAATAATGTAAATATTTATAGTTTTAGATTTATCTAGATCATAGTTGTTGTGAAAATCTAAAACCCTACGTGATTTTTTTATGAAAATATTTCAAGTGCTACAAATGTTATAATAATATGAGGAAATTATGGACCAGAAATAAATAATACATATGAAAGATAAAACTCAACTTATGGACATATTACGAAAATAGAGAAAGAAAGCTATGGAATAGTGTAATTGTGATAATAACGAAATTACATATTAGATATTCAAGTCCGTGAACGCGTCCAAACCGCCATAAGACGGCCGGCTGTGATTGGCCGGTTTATCATTCGCTACGTTATTGCCTTCTTTACGAGCCATGTAAGGCTTTGACGTTCTTTAATAATCTCATGCGCATATTGTTACACATGCTCGTATAATAAAGCGAGCATAAAAGGATTTCGCTGTGAATGTCTTATTAAAATCTAGCAGAGGTCTCGTAATGTTATAATCTTAATCTCAGCATAGCAACTAAATGAGATTTGTAGTTTTTTTTTTATGTACTTAAATGTTTGTAGATTTTGTGCCAAATCGGCAATGGAACAACACCTAATGAAAGACGGGTTACATACAGCGGAATCACAAAACCTTGTACATCTGGCAGGTCATCAATATTTTAATGTCCTATGTTGTATTTTTAAATAAGATGTAAAAAATTGATTTAAATATTTTTGGATAGAAAGTTGTTTATCAGTTTTTTATTGCAAATTGACGTTCATCATCTGTAAAAAAAGGGTAACTATGGAAAGAATTCATAATTGTAATTTTTTTATTATGTTAATAAATCCCTTCCTCTTTGCGTTTTCAAAAAGCTTTTGGAATTAAAGCACCTCATATGAAAACTGAAAGGCATTAAATTCAATTGTAGTTTTGTTTCTGTGCATGAAGAGATTCGTGAAAATTTACTATCAGGTGGATAATTCAAGCGAACGGGCATATTCAGAGGCCGGGATGACTTGTTAGCGAAAACTACAAAAATGTAAAGAAGTTCCATTAAAAACAAACGTTTTTAAAGTATCACGGACGTTCAAATACCTTTTACGGTTTTGTGACAAGAGACAATACATTGATCTATTGATAACATCTACAAAGAAGACAAAAGTCTTGTGATTGGGGGGAGTTCTAAGATCTGTCACTAAGCCAACAAAATTGAAGCGAGTGAAAAGCTTGAGTAAAAATTGATATTTTTATTCTGCAAGACGGGTCACTTTACACGATCGCACATGGAAACAAAAGTAAATTAATGTTGAGCGTAGGTTCCATTAAAGATCGTGAAGATAACCAATTATTTGAATACTTTTCCGGAAAAGCTCGGAAAAGATGATGAAGAAATCGTGTTCTTTTGCATCATGACAATGCTTCTCCGAACATTTCGAATAAGACAGTTATTTTTAAAGTTAATTTACGTTTAACTGCTTAATTTTTTAATTTTGCAAAATATTCAGTTTGACTTTTGTATTACTTCCAAGGAATTCGTTAATTACATAGTTAATCATCACTGTCCTGAAATAAGGGTGCATAATAAATTCGATTTTCTTCTAGGAAAAATGAATCTGAATTGAAAGTTTCAGCACTTACATTGCGAACAATGAAAATGCTAATATTCGTCTGCGTACCGAGAGATAATAACAGTCAAAGAAAATTACTTGGACGCGCAGTAAAATGATAAGTGCTTAGAGTCGAAAGAAAATTAGGCGACAGACGTCCCGAAAGCGAACAAAGGAGCCGGAGCCGAATGAGAGAACGACGGGACGGTTTAGGAGTGTAGTTCGTAGATAGCGAAAGAATCGGTATGGTAAGTAGCAGCTGTAACAATAATTCAATCCGGGCGCGGCGGGGCCGAGTGGCGGAGCGCGACGGCCGCGTCGTGTCTAGTTTACGGAGACTCAACAATCGGACGGTCGGCCCCCGGCCCGGCCGCCGCCCGCGCCCCCGCGCCCTAATAAATGGCCCGGCCTCCTCCAGGTGGGGAAGGCGCCGACTGCGGGCAGAGCACTTCGCGCTCAATATATTACCAAACCCCGTTCATTTCCTCAGGAAAAGGGGAGGCATAATTTAATACGATGCTTCTCCGCACACAGCCTCCGCGAAGGTATTGCATTTTTTCAACGTCGCCGCACGAAATTCGCCCAAACATCCCGTTCCGATGCTACGTATGACGACGTTTCACGATCCCGAGAGGAGGGGCAGGTTTCGCGGTTTACCGAACGCGAATTCGAAATCGCTCTTTCGGATACGCATTAGCCAACTACGGGGCGGGCGGAGCGCCCTCGCCCTCGTCCCGACGTAGTTTTCGAATATTACGGCCGTGGCCCGAGTCGTCCGCATTCTTAATTTAAAAACGGCCGCTTCAATTTGGAGGGCGCCCTAATTAATTGATCTGAAGATTCGCGGAAATTGCGAGCTCAGTGCGGGCCGCGCCCGCGCCCCGCGCCGCCCCGCGCCGGCCTGTATCTTGGCTTTAATTTAGAATTGTTAGCGCAAAGGGAATGCAATTTACGTGAAATAACTGTTTGATTTCGAATATTCCGACTCTTACCCTTTTACTACGGGCTTTAATTTGATTTATGAAAAAGGTCACATCGTGTTTTTCGTAAACGACATGGGTTGCACGGCTTTCCCACAGCGTTTGTGAGATTATCGGACCGGAGCTAATCGAGATAAATTCAATTTAGAATTTCGTAATTCTATCAAGTTCAGATCGATCGTTTTAAATAGGAAAAGGATTTAGTAAACATTACTACATGATGTTGAAGTAAATATATATCGCTGAAAGATTCAAAAACGCAAGTATACGAATAATATCGCGATCAAAGATCAACTTAGTACTATGTCACTTTGTAATATCTACAATAACTTTAACTTATTATTACAGAAATTTCATACTAAATATTATCCTCCACGTCCGTTCTAGTGCATTTCGATTTATCTGAAAATACTTTGGGATAAAATTAATATTATTAAACGGTCCGTTAAAGTTGGAAAATAAAATAATATGAAATAAATCTAAAATAAAACTAATTTTAGTAATAATTGAATTCACCGTTTGAACATAATGTATATATTAAATCATGTCCACTTCCTAGAGGGGTAAGCAGATAATACAGATCCGTATTTCTGTAATAAATACTTCCATACCTTTTTGTTTGCATTGTCATACATTATTCATTCCTCACACGCCAGTCAGTTCCGGATGCTTACAATTCAATCTTCATACGTAAGAAATTTAGTTTGGTTAGTAATAATTTTTTGTGTGGTGCGCTTTATCGACCCTTCTAACACAAACGCGCTCTATAAATTTCTTTTTTTAATCTATTTTGGTACATCCTTTCCAGTTCCAAACCACCTCTATCTCCACCTTTGGTAATAATCAAAACTACCCTTTTCTACCAAATGTAAACCATTTTTTACTATCATAGTTCTTATCTTTGAAGGATTCTCTACATATTCTATGTGTATAAGGCTTAAATTTAAATTTAAATTTTCAGATTGATTCCTATCAGATTTTTCTGCTATAACAACTCTTATTGTCACTTATAAGTGTAGAAACTAAATCTAAGTTCTGGTTGTCTAAAAAGAAGGTATCGTTTTGCTGTTTAGAATGGCGTGAGAGTTTTCATCCATTTTTTACATGTGCGTTCCTTTCAATACCTATTGTACTTTTCCTCTGTCCATAAATATGAAACTCATATATACAAAACATTTTTACTTATTCGATTCTGCTCATCTTTAACATACTGATTTTACATAACATCTTTAACATATTAGATCGGATCATAATTTTGCATCTTTCAAATATCATGGCCTAGATCACATTCATTTACGTACAAATTTTCTTCACAGAATCACTATTTTTGTTAACATCATATGCCGCAATTCGGACGCCGGCTTTATATGAATTCTTGGGTTATCGACGTATACGAGGCATATGACGAGCAGCTCATCCATTCTTAATTCATTGATATTCTTTCAAGTTGTCTAGAAGACTGTCCATGAATAATTTCAACAGTAATTATGACGCTACATATCCCTGTCTGTCCCTGTACTTACGACGAATCAGAACTTCTATGTGCTCTTTGTTGTCACGTATGATATTTACGGCATACTATACAAATACTTATAAGAAGCGATCACATAAGCTACTCTTCGTATTTTCTGTTTAGTTAAAAGAAAATAATATATCCATTATCTATCTGGCGCTCGCAAATTATTGAGTAAACAGAGGTGTTCTCACTATTTTTAGGGTTCCGTGCTCAAAGGGCGTCACTAAGCCTCTGCTCTGCATCTGCGTGTCTGTCTGTCAGCGTGCTGTATGTCGTGAACCATAAGAGGTAGACAGTCGAAATTTTCACTAAATGTGTATTTCTATTGCCGCTACAATAACAATTAATAAAAATAAAACTAATTAGAAATTAACAGTATCTAAATAAACACGTAACTAAAAAACATTCAAGAAACATGTTTTTTAGATATGTGAAATGTTCACAAAGTGTTTATTATTATAATAACTACAAAATCAAACGATAAAAAAAAACAAGTTATAAATTGAATGGAGTTCTCCTATAAGAACCGGGTTTTTTTATGTTTTTCGTTTAATTTTAATGATTTTCTTGTTTTCCATATACCGCTTTTAAAATGTATGTAATGTTAAATATTATACGGTGGTATAGAACCACTTGTGCGCGAAAACGACTCGCATTTGGCTGGTTGTTATTCTAATCGTCATGTACTGTAGAGGAGTAAAAGTTGTAATTGCGTTGTAAATATAAAATACTTATTAAAATTTTCTCTAATGGTTGTGAATACACAGCTTTCTTACACATGCAATGCGCATGCAAATGACAGAAGCTCTTCCACCAGCAGTCACAGACAATTAATATAATAGACATGCTAGTCAATCATCAACGTCACACATTACTGCGCATTGCATGGGCGCATGTCGCGTAAGGTGTACGACACAACATCTATTGATAGTTTTAATAATGCTGCCAGATCTGACTGTCTGGCTTTTTTGTTGAGGATATGGTGATTTAGCAAGAAACGTATGTGGAAATGGTATTGTAATTATTTGGCGGATTAAGGTAAACAAAGTATTAACACTTGCTTAGGTGTTCCATATCTGTCGATCCTCTCGAACCTCAAATAATTGAAGATTCGTATTAACACATTCGAAACTTCAATTATATTTTAGTCCCTCAATTTTTAATGGGATATTATAGAAAAAAAAAGACGAACATTTTCGATTAGTTTATGTCATCGAATACTATTCAAAAAGTAAGTGGGAATCATTTTTGGTCGTATAATCGTCATCTACGCGGACAAGATGCATAATTTGATACAATTTGAATCGAACGTTTTTTGTAAAATTACGAGCATGCGACAACGTGTGTGGCGAGTATATACAGTAATACTTGCAAATATGTTCATTCATCTATTTACATCCACTTCACTTTATAGCTTGTCGAATCATTGAAACTCCCTTACGGACTTTCAGTATGATCATTTAAATCATTTTAAATTAAGCAGCGCGCAGTAATCGTTTCACCCGTTCATTGAGGCGGTACAGCGGCTCCGCGGGACGCGCCGCGGCGAGGGGCGCGCGGGCCGGGGCGGGGCGACACTTCCACCTGAGATGATAATGTATGCAAATTACTCGCAAGTTGTTCGGCGCGGCGTCTGCGAGCTCGTCTCTGTATCAAACTTGTTATTTGTATGTTTTAAGTTGGCGGAGATGATGTACGCGCGGCGGATTAGCGCGGGCGCGCCGGCGCGCGCGCTGTAATTGGTTTTCCGGAGCGCCGCCCCAGGTGCCGCGGCTTTTGTGACTTAAATCGCAACAACTAACTTTCGACGCGTCGGCCGCCCTCGTCGCCGACCTTCCCGCTGTCACGGCCGCCGCTCCGGCCGCGTGTGCGTGGTGAAACAATAAACGAAATGATTTGACGTAGCATTCGCTCTTTCGGTCAAAACTAACAACGTGCTCGGCGATACTCCCGATGGGATTACGTTTTAGAATCCTTCGTTTGCGTGTTTTCTTTTTCGGAGTTCGTTCGATGAAAAAAGCGGAACCCCTATAAGATCACATTACGTCTGCTTGTCACAGCTTATTTTTATGAATTTTTTGGACAAAAAAACCTGCCATTAAGCAGATATAAAGTTATTATTCTCTTAAAATAATACGGATGTATGGGTTACATAACTCAATTCTAGACGAATAGCGTAAATAACGGAATTCTGATTTTAGGAAAAAACTTGTGGAGCAAATTAGAAAAGGTCTTTTGTCAATTACATCCTGTGACGTATCAAATGACTGGGTTTATTATGAAAAACATATACACATTTTCTTTTATAATCTTAAACAGTATAGTTCAAAATATGGTGAAAAAATATATGAAAATCAACTACTTTATATCCAAGATTACTGGTATAAACTTTTTAAAATATGCTAAATGTAAGGCCTCACTCTACATTTACAGGAAAGATTAAACAAAAATCTTAAATTCTTGAATTCCCATGGAAAAGATTTTTCGAAATACCTATGAAACATATTGCTTAATTTCACCAAGAACTAATAAGTTTAATCGGTTTAATGGACACCATGATAGCCCATTTATATGAAGGATTTCGGTGTAGTTTCTAGCCTACAAAAACTTTTGTACTTTTGGGGTTCCCTATATTCAAATGAAAAAGATGAAACCCTAATAATATTACTCGTGTGTCTCACATAACTGTCACAGCCAATTCGCTTCGAATCTACTTCATCTATTAAGTTGAAAAGTTGGTAAACATATGAATTACTGTAACTCAAAAACATGTAATGTAAATAAATTAATTTCTAATATAGGGGTTGCTTTAAGAAGGTAAATTAGATGATTGAATTTTTTTTTACAAAATATATCGTGTGACACATTAAATGAATGCACTGTGTCATGAGGGTCTCAAATATATATATATATTATACGTACATGTACATATTTATTTATTTTGCAATTAAAATAAATAGTTATATTTAAGAAAATCTCCCTGATGAGCCTAAAATTCAGAAAATGTAGAGAATTGTTTTTTACTTTTACAAGGAAATGTATAACAAGTCCATGGTTTTAAAATAACATGGTAAACCTGTCCACATCATGCATACATACTTACATTAGCAGTTGCTTCATTTATCACAAACAAATTAGGTTCAGCTTTAAAAAAATGGTATCTAACTTATTCAAGGTACGTAACCTTTTCTAAGCGTTAAGCGTTTTCAACTCACACTCGTTCGGTGTCTTATCGCTTTTATATGTTATTACAAATGAATATGAACCACATCTTAATAAAGCTTAATAGATAAGCCTATTATTTATTGTTAGTTACAACAAATAAACTTGAGACAGAATAAATAAAAAACGATTAGTTGGTAATATAATGATTTATAGTTATTGTAACTGAACCCTCTCTACGCGAGTAGAACTTGTTTTCGGTCGCTTCATATTTCTGGCAGGTTTGCCATATCGTCGTTCTTCTAACTACTATAAAATAATTGAATCATATTAAATATTAATCACTGTGCAATTACTTTTTATCAGGCGGACATCACTACGTTTTTATGCACTATAAAAATATCGCACAGAAATATGAAAGCTGATTCTGTAATATATGTTGTAGTATAGTTATCGCATTATGTTTCTCAGATTTGCATCAGCTCACTGCTGAGGTCGCATCAATTCACATTCTCTTTTGTTTCAGACGGTCGGACTCGGACGTCAAGCCGCCCGCGTTGGCCCAGGCTACCGCCGTCACCAGTGCGGCGACACCGTCCGGGACTAAAGGTTTAATGTGGTCGCCGAGGCGTTGGGACTGATTTAATATTGTGTAATAAATATTATGACTGATGTTTTTGTGCTTAATCGGAAGAAGAAGCGTTATTCCCAACTAAGGCTCGGGTATTGGGCGTTCTATGAATATTCAACTAGATACCTGTGTATAAGAATATTATAAGGAATCATATTTGTCTCATTAAAAATTAGATTTATAAATTAAATTACAGTAATATTTAATGCAGAAGTGGATATTATTTTTGTTTTAATTACACAAGTTGTATATTTAAGTGTCGTTGTCTAACTCTTCTATAAGTTTAATTACTTAATTGATAAAATCTATGAAAGAATATTTTGACTTACTTACGAAGTAAGTACGAAGTGTTTTATGAGTTTGTCTCGTACAGTAGAGATACTACAACGATAGTTTTTAAATATTATCATTATATTATGTCTGTTTTAGCTGACGTAGATTATCAAGGGCTGATAGCGGTTACGTCCTTTAGCACTTTCGATTTAGGATCTTTCATAGAATATTGATTCTATAATAAAATCAATTCTATTTAGGGAAATCTTCAAGCGTTACTCGTTTACAATAAAATATATTAATACCGTACACATTTATACGGAAACATGGTTTCTTAAGAGATCATTTTATCTTTAAACCGTTCGCATAACTATTCGAACGGTAAATGGAAAGAAATTTCACCGATTTCAACCTTAAAAAGGACCGCTTCAAATATCTTGATCTTAGCTTAGCCATCGGCATAAATGGGAGAAAAGTATAATGAAAGGGAAAGAAAAAAAAAAAGCTTTTTCCGCAAGGAAATCTTACGTCAAGCGCTCTCGCGGTCAAGTGACAAACTTTCTTATCATAAAATTATATTCTTTAACTCATCTTAATACGTCATTTAACGATGTTTTGTTGTTTTTTTTTAATAACATTGTAAGTACGTCAATTGGATTAGTGTTCATTAGGTTATTTTACAAAAGTGACTTCGTATATCGTTATATAACATAACAAATCGAAAAAATATTTTGAAGCCGAACCAAGCAATTGACCGAAATGAATTCGATGGCACTTAACCTTTTTACATATTAATTTATTAAATGTCAAAGTTTGTCATACAAATGTAATTCATATTTAATTCTAGAAGTTGGATTTTTAATTTGCGAAATTGATAATTCATTAGATAAAGAATGGAGTCAGGTTGAGGAACGGCGCGCGGCGGCGTGGTCGGGCGTGAGGAATTTAATGAATGTTTTGTGATAAATAATAGGGTTCATTAGACGAATTAATCAATGTTGAACCGTGACGATGGCGGAGCGGCGAACTGCCATTGCGGGGGCTGCCGGCCCTTTGTGCCGCGCGCCTCGGTGCACACTTACTTCCTTTTCACTGTTATTCACTATTTAGGTGACAAAATTGAAGATAAGTTTTGTCATCCGTAATATATTGATACTATTGTACATTACTACGATAACTATAGGTAGATGATAGAAAAATATTTATAATAGTGCTTCGGTTATCTCTCGTTGATCTAAAAATTTTCATACAGCCTTTTGTTGAAAATTTAAGCCAAACAAATAATTAATATAAAAATAGTGCGCATAACAAAAACACTACTTATAGGTTTAGCTTAGTATGTACAAAGCTATAAAAGTAACCATAGAAAAACATTCATTACATGCCTTTTTATATTTTAGGGCTTTGAATTTCGTATTCTTATTACTCTGGCCTGTTTCAAATTTTCAGGTCTTTTTCTTGTTTTTCGTCGCTTTAGTAGTTATATAAAAGAAAATTGCTTAGAAGTTAAGACGCACAGTTAGACGTTGAAGAAGAAATGTGAAAATAAAAGCGTGCAATTGGAAAAACGGTGTAGTTTTAAAGAATATGCCCTAGTCGACATAGCAGAGGATATGTCGAGGTGAAGAAAAAGATGTATACAGATAGACTGTATAATGAACTCTAAAACGTGTATATATGTATAATATAATGAGAAAAGAGTTGGCAAAATGCAAGAGACCTTAGCAAAGTTTATGTAAACCAAATCGATAACATAGTAAAGAAGAATTAAGTTTTAAGCATTCAAAGCTGATGAGCTTACATAAAAAGAGTGATGAATGTTAGGGTTGCAAAAGAGTTATGTGAAGATCACAAATAATAAAAAGCTGCAGTCTCTGCCTACACCTCTGAGAAGTGGATGTGTCTTTATGATACGTACTGCCTGTAGATTTTTGAAATTAAAAATACCTTACAAGCCATTATATATTTTTACAAAATATTAAGATTTACGTTGACAAGTAAATATATCTTTCCTGATCTGTAAATATATTTTTCCTTAAAATAAGCAATTCAAAAATCGTCTCTATACCTCTTCATGTAATTATGCATAATCTGATCTCAGGGAGGTAAAATTGAGGAAAAACTCAGCGATATTCTGAAATTGCTGACCCAATTTCAATAAAAATAATGGTTATGATTATGATGGGAGTTAAAAAAAAAACGTGGACTGGCAGTTTGTTTGCTTTCAAATTGTCGAATGCCTATCCAAGAACCGAACTAAAGAAAATGCACAAATTATAGCTTGCTATTTCGAAAATACTATGTTTTTTTAATAAAATCGGAACTTAATTTGTTGTCATTGGCCTATCGAAAAAACGATATAAATATTGCTTTATATATATCAAACATCATTAAAAAAGTTGTAGAGTTGTCACTCGTGACTAAACCGATAATAAACACGAAAACACGAAACAAGTAATTGAATTGTTCTACACAACATTTTGACTCTTTTGGTTGTTTATTTCAGATGATATTGTTTAAATCACCAAAGAAATGCAAACTGTCAACTTATTTTTTATGCAGAGATTACTAAAACAACGGCTAAACTGTAAAATAATAAGAAAGGCATAAAGTATATTTTGTTACCGTCATAAATGCCACTTAATCATTTTTTTTATTTATAGGGAAATGTTTCGTACTTTTATTTGTGTATGCTAAAAACGTCGTCATGCCAC
Organism: Eumeta japonica; assembly: GCA_005406025.1. Classification (NCBI taxonomy): domain Eukaryota; kingdom Metazoa; phylum Arthropoda; class Insecta; order Lepidoptera; family Psychidae; genus Eumeta; species Eumeta japonica. Next base: position 81,518 of record BGZK01001875.1, read on the forward strand.
TCATAGTTTCCAACATCGGAAGAATATCGGGCAATGAAATCGTGACACCCTTAGCCCAGTATGGGAGACAGCGTGGGAGATAACAGCGGGGCAATCAGGGTAATGGCAGCAGTCGGACCCGAATCCCTATTAGGCGGCGGCACTGACGGCGCGGCCCCGATGGAACTTGCTCCACTTGGATTTAGGGGCCCCGGGGTCCTGCGCGAGCTTCACGGACGGAGTGAGCCGACTTAAAACTTCATTTCCTCGACGGAAACCGGAATAAAGGATTAAAAGTTCACGTGGTGTTTCTAATACGTACAGACGGCGCGCGCGGCGCCGTCTGCTGCAGGGCGCGCGAGACTTAATGCCCTGATAGACTAACGCGGTCCAGGGGACAATATATCGACAGCAAATAAGGACTATAAAGAATCCATTTGATTTTGCTGTTCTTCAAAAATGATGAATGAGAAATCCTACATTGAACTAAATAAAGCCCTCTTACATACCATTTAAACTCAGTGATTCTGTATAATACATATATATAAATTACAGCCTTTTTCGCATCTTCCTGACTGATTATTAAAAATTATAGCCATTTTTTATATTTCACCCCAAATAGTTATATATACACACAAAAAGAGTAAATTAATGATTCAATGTAATAATAACGAAAAAATAAATAATGAAATAGTTTAGAAAACTGTTTCAGTCAACTAATGCTGCAAAATTTAAAGAGTCGATTTCTTGTAAAAAAAAATCCATTAATTCAACCTTTTTATTGGCTTTAAATACACAATTATCACAAAAAAATTAAAAAAATAAGAAATGATAGCACGCGATTTTCAATTTTTATAGATTCATGTATGATAACAATAACATATGTAAAAAAAAATCCGATATAATACTTCATTTCTGTGTCAATTCGACATTACTGGACGAAGGAGGCGAAATCATTACTATCAGTCACGTAATAAATGGACTGCAGATTATTTATTCTTGAAAAAAGTGATTCTTCGGAGACGACATTAACTCGCAGGATGATTCAGCTAAGTGATAGTTGACATACAAATACACCGCACTGCACTTTGTCATCCACGCGTCGGTAGCCGCGAACGATCAAATGGTGCTGCACTGAATGAACGCATCCACCACACATCGCATAATAAATTACACAATCGAAGGCAAATTATTGATGTTTTTATTTTAATGAATCAAAATTTTAAGTGAATAAAAAATACTTTGTGCATTCTCTAAAAGAAATCAGTAGCCAAATTAAATAGGTAATATTATTCATGTCTAAAGGTAGATTTTTTTTTTCTTAACGAATCGCAAACCGCTTGGGATATTTTCAATTAAAGATGCAAAAAGCAATGTCGAATATTCTTTGGATAAACACAAAAATTTTCTGAAAAATGACACAAAGGGGTCAAGATGAAACAAGCATTTATTAATTTATTAGTCTTCTCGATTTTGTAATTGTTTTAATTCTTTTAATATTTACATAAATATCACTTGACCCCAATTTCTGATACAACTCAGTTTCCTATGTAATTACCCAAAATAATTTATTCCAAATCTTTTATTTTTTCCCATTTTAGCATCCCATTTTTAAACTTTAATTTTTGTTGTATTTTTATTCTATTGATATTTTCTAGTCAATAAACTAAATTAAAAGCTATTCTCATGCATGTATACATCGTTTTTATATCTTTTTTATGGTAATAATAATTGCTAAATATTCTTAAGCACCTTGTGTTTTATTGAACAGCTCCCCATAAAACTATAAATTAACTTTTTAACAAGTTTTGTACTGAGTATACATTGTATACTCATTACATAGTCTCTAAAAAAGCTCAAAGAATCTTGTAACACACAGAATTTGTGCTAATATCGAAAATTCATATCCTATTGGATGTCAAAAATCTAATATTACATTCTTACTTTGACAACACAGAGGATGCCATTACCTGTATCTATACTATGACCAATATTCTGTCAACCACCTTTAATTTTTACGCAGGAAGTTTTCGTACATGCTATTTCTAATAGCGTTTTCGGCAGGAAAAAATTTTTTAGATGTAAATGTAACTATGTACCTAGGTGGTTTTGATCTGAATAACACCTACATACATAGTATATATATTTTTATTCAGACATTTTCTTAACAATTTGCGGTGCTGAAATTGAAGCATTGACGATACTTAAAATCTTTATATATGTTTTCAGTAACATGCGTATAATTTACGAAAATACAAATTAAGATTAATATTGTAATGTTTCAATATTTGCAATAAATAGGAATAAACCTTTTTAACTGGATTTTTATTTATTTTTTTATTAAAAACTGTCAATTAATATACAGATGATCGATGAAATATTAAAGAGATGTACAGTCCCGCGCTCAAAAACGGTTGCGGTAAATGAGTGCTATAACAGACAGTTTAGCACTCATTGCGTTTCGGTGTAGTTTTGTCGCACCTTCTGTTACGACGTTAAAGATTCCTGTCAAAAAATGCAAGAATAACACGTCATAAGCTCTGAAAAGGGATGGCATTTCCCATTTTCGATAAGCAAAATTCAATTGATTTATGATAGGTGGTCAAACACATATTATAATAAGTACTCGATATAGTATTTTGTATTTCTTCGTTTAAAGATGCATCGAATACAAGTTATAAATATATATTCGTCATTATTATATTCGTCATATAATAATGATGTATTATATTCGTCAAAAATATGTTAATGTTTAGTGAATCGAACTTTATTTTAATAACATGAACGAAAGATTTGTATTTCTTACTATGCTCTATACACATCAGAAATTATTAAGTTTTCATGTATATTTTCTCGATATCATAAAATTTAATTTTCGTATTAACTAAATCTTAGATGAGAACTACTTTAAGTTTTATTACACAGAAAAATATTCTACGATTATCTTTATAAATTCGATCAAAAAAAAATAATAAAGATTTAAAATAACATTAAGCCACTCCATCGATGTCTTGTTTTAGAACAATACAAGCAAATTTTAAAAAATTATGACTTATTGTCTTTTAGTAGTTAAATGATTGTTATTTGTTCTCTTTGCACTTAAAAATAGGCCTTACGTTATGACCTATCGGTTGAAACGTCAGACGACAAATAATGTTTCTCCGCTTTATCTTTGGCACTGCAAAACGGTATTGTAAAATATGAGACGGAGACATCATGTAAACTTTTCTCTTTTTTGTGCATCTATTGTATTTCTGTCCCAGTTTCGGTCACAGACGATGCAGCAGCCTTATTCAGTAACTTGTGGTTTTGAAAACGTGTCGTCTCGAAAAATTGTCGATCGAGTCGATCGACATTCGTTCTATTCCGAAACCGCATCGGAATTTATTGTTCACTAAGTAAACGTCAAACTTACGTATCTAGAGCGAATGAACGGTAATTCGAATGACCAAAAATATTGTTGCTGCGTTCAGAAACTAATACAAGTGGAAAAATTAATAAATAATATTTGCTTCTTATTCACCATTATTCAAATAAAATCATTGAAAACACTGGTTTTTTACTGTAATTTACTTATTTAAGTATGAATCTCACTTAATAATTTATCAATAAAAGCTCAAAATAAAATTTGATATACTAAAATGACTTATGTTTCGTACAATTCTGAACGTGTCTTGGCAGTGACATTTGGCAAAGTACTTCAATAAGGTTATTTCTGTTTTTTTAATTATTTTGGCGGGATTATAAACGTATTTACTTTGAAATGGAGATGTTAATGCGGGTTAGACCTTAAAGAGGTTACAACAATGAAGATGATGACTCGAAAGGAGACGTTTACACGACGCTTTCGACCCTTTAGATATTCCCCATGATGAATTTATACGACGATATAGACTAAATCACCATTCATTTTTAAACTTTTCCGATGTACTACATCGCAATTTAAAATTTAAGCACAGAAATGCGGCATACTTTCTCAGAGAAGTATCCATCTGCAAATAAAGATATATATATATACAATAATTTTAAACAATAATTTTTATTTATTTATAAATTATTGTGTAAAATTATTGTTTCTTGCTTACATTCAAATAAGTGTAGTAAATATTTAAATTAAATAGGCAATCATTAAAACAATCTTAGTTTCAGGTAATATATAAACTAATAAACTTAACTTACTACTTCTTTAAAAGAAGTTTCGGTAAAATAGATTTGACTCAGTAAAACAAAACTCGGTCTTCTTTAAAATGCGGCGGAAATGTCGTCGACAATTGTCATATGGATAACGGACGTATAACCTATAGACAATTTTGACAGACGGTTACTGAATATGTACATCGACATTTATCGATAGAGAAACCATATTAAAACAAAAAAAAAACATTAAAACTGACGTTAATGAATAAGGCTGCAGACTTGAAAAATATAACTAAGGCTTATGTTAACAAAAGATGCGGTTTAAATTTAAATTTATGAAAACAGAAAATAAACGATAAATATTTAATTTAATTAGATTAAAATAAAAGGATTTTATATTTCGTTGCTTAGAATATAGTTATACGATAAATCAACTATACTTTTGCTAAACAACAAAGACGTGACTTCAGGAGCTATTTTGCTCATATAAAGTCTTCCCTGAACTTTTTACCTGCTTGTAGGTTAGGAATTTGCTTCAATCTAATGTAGGTATTGCAATTGTTAACTTTACAATTTCTTTTCGCCTGTAATAGACTTAACGATATCCAGTAATAAAACAGATCATAAATAAGGAAAGCTTCTTAAAAAAAGGACGTAATTATTGTGAGCATTCAATCTTAAAGCTTTGCTTTCAATCATGCTGATAGACCATTGTAAGGATTTTACTGGTACTTTCGCTGATAAAAATCTATTTCTTACTGAACAGTTTTATAACGGTTTATCGTGAAAGCGTGAAAGCGATTGGGCGCCAATGGAGAGCACGCAAAATTTACTTTTGGATTTTATCCCATACTAAATTATTAAAAAAATACATTGCAAAAATGTCAATTTGAATTAAAATATCGCAATATCAAGCTGACATTATATAAACCGTGCACAGGTTCCTGTCAAATGGACCGTGATGTCAGCAATACAAAAAATGTGTCAACATAATCTATAGTACTATTAAGTAAAAGATGGTGTCGATGTTTATCATTCGATCACGTTTATGACTGAACGGATTATAATGAAATTTTTTATAGAGTTAAGTAGATTATTCTGCGCCAGCTGATTTTAAGTTCCGTCCTAAAGGTTTTAATGATATGCTGACGGCGTAATGAAGTTAACGTCAACGTACATATGGACCCGAGGCAGAGTACCTAGCGATAGGGCTTGCGCTGTCTCACCGTATTGTACTGTTATGTTGCATAGAAAATGAATTATTCTACCGTACATACAAACAATAATCGCCATGTGACTTCAGCTTGAATAACCTGAATATGTCAAAAAAAAAATTGAGAGCTCACCAATATATATCTACATATATATATATATATACATATATCAAGGCACAGAATTACCATGCTTTATATTTTTTGTTATGACTTGTATATTATTTATATGCATTAATAACTTGATGTTTTTAAGCTTTATAATATGACAATCAATTTTACTTTTTTTAAATTAAACGAATAGTAACAAAATAAAAATAAAAAGCATTCCTATAAGCTGTAGACAAACATTTACGTAATTAAAATCGCAACGCCGGCGCCGTACTCGTGCAAATAAATATTCCATCAAAAGAGAGCTTTCCGGCTTAATGCGAATTAAAACAGTTGAGCGTTTCGGTAATTGTCGGCGCGATTAAGTTTCATTATACTTTAAAAGTTAGTTTTATCGTAGTCCCGCCTCCAGGAGGCGCACTTCAACTTCACGACTTGTTCACAAAAGTAATAAAGCATTTTGCCAGATTTGAAGAGGGCGCTGCGCTCTGTCTCGACTACGGCGAACGTCAGCCTTCGTGTTCTTAACTATTTCCCTATTCCAAGTTCGCTCTATGAAACATGTTGTGTTTGAACTTTCGAGTGAGCTTTGACTGCTTGTAGTTAAATGCACTTTGTATATTTTATTACAATGTTCTTTGGCGGTTGAACATTTAAATGACATTGGCTTTTATAGCTTTTCATGTTACCGAATTGAATTCGTCATTGTAGAAAGGCTTTTTAGGGTTCCGAGCCAAAATGGCAAAAACGGGACCGTTAAAATTTCGTCATGTTCGTCCGCTCGTCCGTCCGTATGTGACAGGCATTTCACTCGAGAAATACAAGATACATATTTTGACAAAATTCTATGTATAGGTGTCTTGTATAAGCCTCTACTTGGTTTCGTAGTTAAATAACAAAACTATATATTTCTAAGGGGGCACTCCATGCATGTAACGGAAAATGATTTTTTTTTTTTAGCAAACATCTACGTGTGGCTGTTTTTTCAACAGTTCTTTTAAAAATATTTTAAGGTTTCTAAGCAATTTTTTTGACTAATTAAATATTTTCTGAAATAGTCGCTTCGAAAAGAGCAAATATTTTATCCCTTTATTTTCTAAACCATATGACCAAATATCATGGAAAAAATTACAAAGATAATGATTAGCATATACTTCAATGAAAATTATTTTGAACATGATCGGACAATCATGAGTTATTGCCAAAAAGCTGTGCTCAACAAAAGAAGGTTAGTGCTATGAACATACGCTCTTTTGTTGGTGCATCTTAATTCACACTAGTTTAAGTGTCGTCATCGTGCAGGAAACAAGGAAAAAATATAACAACGTAGTTTTTCCATCTGTAGTACGTTTTTTTTATAGTAATGGCTTCGCAACCCTACAGTGAGCATGCTCTTAGCCGGTTTTTTCTATTTGTCTGCAATCAAAACGATCAACTTATCACAAATAAAAATCATGCGAAAAATAAAAAACGCAAGCATTTTAGGAAAGGTGAAACTGCGATATTTAGTTAAGAACCAATTTTTGGTTAAGTCCTCTTCCACGGCCTCGTTCCAAACTGACTTTTAAGATATTGTGCCTTTAAAAAGAATTGTGACTTTATTAACACGTGATACGATTTTTTAAAAGTGAATTTAAAAGATCATTTAACAGTCGGTCAATCGAATGCATGTGTGATTTCTCTTGCAATGCAGATACATCAATGTTTTTCAAGTTGAATATTATTAAGATTATTCGTTAAGATGCTACTTTTAAAAAGAATAATTACAATACTTTAAAAAATAAGCTTGTACGTTTACAAAATAAAAGTAAATTTTGACAACGCTGCTGCTTCAGCATGGCGTTATCCCCGCGAAAGGTAAAAGAATAAAGCTGAGTTAATGCAAAACCTTTCTTCTGAACTCAATTCGAAAACTTTGAAAACTCGTCTATTCTCTCACCTCGAGGTTATTTATTTAAAAACATGGGTTAATTGTTATGAAGTAAATTTAAATTTTAGGGTAAATTATGACGTGAAATATCCGTGACTGTAATTAATACGAGTAGACTAAGATCTGGCGTTAGAAAAATGTACCGTTGTGTGTTAATTGAATCAAATAATGTTTTAAAGGCAGATTACAATATTATAAATTTATGAGAAGAATATCTGTCACCACATTCCAGCCGCTATTAGCAATAATTAATTATTTGATAATAAATTTTTTGCTTATGTTATTGCGCATCGCAAGTACAAAACTTTCGAATATAATATTTTACTCTTTGTCACAATAGGCAGCGACCTTTATGATTGTCAAAGTTACTTGCAGCCAGGCGTAAACAGGTAGATGAACCAAACTTATTACCCTTATTTGTTAGTAAAAAATAATAACACGTAATTAAAATTTACAAAATTTTAAATATATTTATGACTGGCAGTTACTGTGAAATTATTTTCAGCCTACATAAAAAAAAAAAGTAATTAATGTTAATAGCAGTAGGACTACGGTGGCAGACATTGATCTCTTAAATTTATAATATTGTTAATTGCCTTTAAACATAATTAATTCAATTAACAGATGAAGGTACATTTTTCTAAGGCCGGATCTTAGACTATAATGTATTGTATAAATCATTGACCGCGTCATAATAAGCGATGTTAATAAATAAGAATTTAACAAGAAAAGTTACTTTATGATTTTTAATATTAACAACCATGGTTATTGTTAAAATTGTAATTAATTATAGCGTGAAGATAATAATTATGAAATATTTTTTGTCAAAATTAGGGATTGTAATATTAATTATGCATTTTTGTCAGAAGCTTTTCGTTGATATAAAAACGAAACAGTGTAAATATGAGAAAAATAGTACCTTAAAGAAATTTTTGATACGATTTTTTTATTTCGTTTAAGTATTCAAACGAACTAAACAAATAATATTTGAATTAATGTCTTGTATCGTTTTATCTTTCAAACAGTTTTATATTAAATTTCCGCATCGTAAATCAGGATTATAAATACAACTGCAATGACAAAGAAAAGCTGTAAAAACCTTTCGCTACGTAAACAACGCAAGTATTATTACATAGAACTATTATTACATAGAACAGCTATTATTACATAGAACCGCTCGTAAAAAATCAAAACATCGAAAAATAGGATCCCACAACGACGACTACTGCATGGCGGTAAACAATATTAGAGCGTGACCTTCTTTCGTCGATTTCGTGAAAAATAAAGAGATTGGAATTCCACATCTCTGAAACTAGAAGCGAGGCCGTAACACGGGAAAGGAGAGACGGTACGTCGCTAGGATGTGTCGAGTGCAGCTCTTTTTATTAGGTTAGACCGGCCAGCGCCCGCGCCCGCCGCTAGACGGCTCGCAGACGGTTTATGTGAAGTGCATTGTGCAGGGTGCAGTGTGCAGTGCGCAGCGTGCCGCCGCTGTACGCGTTTGTCTCTACAATTCCTCTATTACTAAATACGGAGACGGCGCGGACGTCTCGAGTGGAAATAATGTTTTATGGAGACAGCGTATAAACGGTTTGAAGTGTTTTATTGTATTTTCAATGGTTATTTTGCTGTTATAGACACGGTAAGAACGGGAGACATAATTGTTATAGATTGAATAATAAACGTACTTTTTAATAATATGTATGCCAAAAATGCTTTTCTAGTATACTTCTCCGTATTCGTAACAGTTGAGATATCAAGGATATTTAAGTGTATATAATAATACGTGTGAAGATATTATTATTTAAGTTATACATTTAGTTTTCTCATGAAGTCGGTCCATGTTCAAAAAAAAGCGCTTGACAGAGAAAAGGATATTGATTAGTTATTATATTTTACTAATAACCTCTTGCATAGCAAAGGTACAGAAAGGGCCGCATAGCGTCTTTATTTCTTGGGGTTGAGCCCCTTGTATACACCCCTGCTGATGGCACAAAACTCTTGTAATAATCGAAAGACAGAATAGTGTAAATAAAAATATCATACTCTTAAAATAATGCAAATAAATATCAAATATTTTATGATCGATCAAGCGATATGAAAATGAAATGCAATAAACATGTATAATAAAAACCTTCAGACAATGGTCAACCTCGCGAGCTCGCTCCGAAATTCCCGCTGTTATCGAACGTGGGAAGCTCTAAATATCAGTGTCCGTGAATTTCATGTCTTAGGTCTTTACCACTCCGCTGTAGACGTAAACCCTCATACGAGTTTTTTATTTCTGATTGAAGGGATTGAAGTATAAGTCCTTCCAAGTTGGCTCGATGCGGGCCGGGGTCACTAACGACTGTTCGTCGTCACCAATGCGATGACAACGTCTAGTAGCGACGAGTTAATATTCTTTAAGAAGCACGAACCGAGTGTTACTAATTTACAGTAAACTGATCGATGCGCTTGTCAGGATACGAAACTGATACGGTCTGGTTTGAAGATAATGCCTTGGCCACTGGGTCAGCACTTCGCCATAAGTTTGGTAGGTCGAAAATACTTTGTTAGAAGTCAGTATTTTGAGCTATTTAGACCCAAAATTATTTAACATAACTATGAAAACAAAATAGAACTTTCATGTCATATTCTGAAAGAATCTATAGACTGATATGGTGGTCGGTCACAGTCATCATCTCGGGTTTTTGATATTTATTCCATGATTATTTTTTAGATTGATTGCCTCAATAAATATAAAATTATGAATTTTAAAAGATTTTTGTTCACGATATCCGAATGTTCGATGTGGTTTTTAAAATTTTAAATCTGAAAAAATTATGAATTTAAGTTTTGATGATAAAAAAATACCTAAAGAAAGAGAAAGAAATATAGTTTAAACTAATTCATGTTAAAATAATGATAATGACAATAATTTATTTCTCACCACAATCAGGCAGCGCGTCTCTAAGAGTACATTTTACAATTAAATGATTATTCTAAAATGGTGGGCTAAATAGATTTTTAAAATGATTATAGCAAAGTAATAGTTATTTCAATGAATTTCCTTTCAAGCACTAATTTTTAGAAGTATTTAAAATGTGCTCGACCGGTTGACTTAAAATTTTTAGGAAACCTCAAGGTTAGTTAAGCTTTTTGCAGTCCACAAAATTCATTTATGTCAATAAGTTCCTTCAAGTAATGTTAAAAATTCATGTGTTACTTACCTACCCAAAAGCACATACCCACATACATTATATACATAGGTATGAATGATCAGAGAAGAGCTTATTAGGACTTTAAAAGTTGGTGTTATATAAAAAATTGAGCTTAAGTGATTCGAATGCACAAACGATTTCTACCTTTTTTCAAAACTGTCAATCATCTTAAATACAAGTTAGATAATCATGGAATTTTACTACTAAGTATTCATATTTTAATCGTATTCGAAGTTTAAAGAGCTTTATTATTTTGGGTATAATACGAACAAAATTACTTTTGTCTAAATTATTAAGGGTGTCCCTAATTGTATACTATTTTGAAATTTCAATATATAGATGTATATGTTTAAGTATATTTTTATACAAGCAATACACACAGATATATTTATATAAAAATTAACATTTTTCAAGAGCATGTGCCAAAACACCATGGAACTTATTATGTTGTATCCAGTTTCAACTGTTTAAAAGAACGCACTTTAATCGTCAGCGATGGGTCGAAGTTAGGGATGTGCATTGAAACAATAGCGCAATCGGTATCAAGATTTGTAAATCAAACTTTAATGTAAAAAAGATCTACACGATCTTTGTGTTAAAAATCCCGTCTCATCAGTGGGGAGTGTACAGCGAGCCGAGCCTCCTGCGTTCGTTCTTCGACGGCCGTCATCGGATCAGACCACGACGGCACCCGAACAGGGGACCGACCGAGCATCGAGCGATCCCGGACGTACGGAAGTCTAGAGGATTTTTGAAGCGTCCCATCAACGCCGTCTCCTCACGTATTTATGCGTACAGATCAAATTAATCAGCTCGCGGCGAAGTAGTTCCGCTTAATTTCGTTTAATCTCCCGAGGTAAATACTCCCGGCCGATGTCTATAAATCGGGAGGTGGCCGGGCGCCGTCGTGTTCGGCGGTCGCGGCGGCGTCGGGACCCGGGTGAGAACAAACAAGATAACTTTTACCATTGTGCATTGTCGACTCGAAAGCGGCTTTTATGTAGACTCCGCTGAAACTCCTTAAATTAGAGTTTCAGGCGATGAAACCGTAGTTTTAAGGTGTTCAAGTGAACACAATAGCCGAAATGTTTGCGAACAAAACAAATGATAATAGAATCCGAAATGAAAATAAGACGAGTGTTAGCTTTGAATCCTTAGCGGGATTTGTTTGGTATTATTGAATTTTATAGCATCTCGACTCGATTGATTATAGACGAAGATCTTCAATTTCCTCTGTTGTGTTTCTCTTATTTTCTTTTTAATGTAATGCTAACATAAAACCAAAAAGTGTACTTTTTAGTTCTTTACTGACAGTTTCGATTTCTGAGGTGTCAGCCAAACGATAGTAGTTACCAAAATATCTCTATCAGTAAGCATTATGCTGTTTGTATAATAAAAAAAAAAATATTTTGTTACGCATTGTATAAATCGCGTAATCAGAGTACAATATTATTATTACACATATTTATTTTTGTACAATTCGATTCTCAGAAACGATTCTTACATTGTAAATGCATCTTATAATTTAGATGTATTTGGTTTTTCCTTTGACAACTTATTCAAAACCTTGATAGTTCTATTTTATTTCTTTCACATTTTTGTGGACAAAATCAATATCATATCTCTTGAAATCGTATGCTTGTCAAATTATAATACTTATCAGCATTTCAAAATGTAAATAGCTAATTTTTAATATAAACATTAAACTGTATTCTATTATAGCATATCAAAATAATAAACCATGTACGGGGATATATGCAAAATTCTAAACTATTCACCATTATACTGTTTACAAATTAACAATCCAAACATTATCAACAGCACAAATTTGCTTATAAGTTCCAAACTTATTACATTTATTTTCTTCGATCTGATCAGGTCACGCACACATGTACAGTTACTCATACAAACACATACACAGAGAGATACACACACATACAGACACGCAGATATTACGGAGCGCGCATACCCTCCTCTTTAAACATAAACATTCTGATTGATCGGCGCGTATCAGATAAAATGTAATTAGCGAGTAATTACGTATCGTACGAAACTTCGACGAGCGGCGTCGCGGGGGCGGGCGAAGGGCGAGGGCGGTGAGTATTTTTAGGGCCGTTGGAAAGTTAAACAAGTAACATAAATTAGGAACGCATTATTACGTCCGCGGCCGGGGCGCTCGCCGGGGCCGCTCCGCTATCGTTAGTCACCTCTCACCTTTATTTCTCGGATCGCGCAAGATATATGCGGCCGGGACGAGTAATTCTCCACTGCCTTGCCGGGGTGTACCGACGTCCAAATTTATGGAAGTTTAAAACTATACTTTCAAATTATCGTCCTACTCTAACTCATGCAATTTACGGTCGCCGGAGAGGGCGCGGCGGACGGGGCGCCGGCTAACCGTATTATAATTACAACGTGTGAGCGGGTAACTACAGGGCTCCGCGGGCGCTGCGAGGTTACGTCAGCGCTCGCGGATCTTCTCGCGCGCCGCACCGCCTCCGAGGCTTTCCGTAGCTGCGCCTTAAGATCGCACCTTTGAATTCACCCTCAAAAATAATTCCAGTGGATATGCTTAGCGAAGACGTATTTGAAGAGATTTATATTCGTTAAACGACGTGTTCTAGTTTCGCATATTTTTATAATTTGATTCAATTTTTCTTAAACATTATGTTAAAAACAATACGAAAATATAACGAGTATAAATGTCGTAATAAATTAATGGCATGTTCATCGAGGTCACGGCGATGTATTCAAGACTTTAGTAGCATTTATCAATAGCACATATATCAAAGTCAAATCTAGTATGTCTAATCATTCATAATTGAAATAAAATACTAATTTTCCCTAGAGTTTAGTCGCGCTTCAATTGATTTTAAAATGTATCATGTGTGCTATTTCCTATTTTATCATTAGGTACGAATCGTAAAAGAAATATGAATATATCAAGTTGTAATAACTCAATTCTAATTTTATGTACAAAAACAGATATGCCAGTAGTATTTCAATTTTGTGTTTTTTATTTAATTTGGCCTAAAGCAAAAATACTGATTCAAATTAGATACTGCCAATTTGTATTAATGAAATAATTAAGTATTTTGAGGTAAGTTTTTGAAATACCAGCGAATATGTTATCGAGCTTTTTAAATAACAATAGGTATATCTGTTAGGTACATCTGTTAGGTATAGGTAAAATAATTCTGAATTAACGTATATGAAATTATTTTTTAGAACAGCTGTTTTGTAATCAACTTATAATTTCTGTTTTTATTGTTTATGGAACTATTAATCTCATATTCTTTGCAAATAATTACAATTGAATAGTCTATTGATGATTTTTAATTTGCACTATATGAGCAAACAACATATACTCTATGCTTCTACCCACTGAAATATTTACCTATACAAAATCGTAACTAAAACTTATGAAAGAAAATGAATACAGGATCAATTGATACTGAAGAATCGTGATACACTAGTTTTTACACTGGAATTTCTTAATAATCAGTCTGGAATCTATACGAATTTGATTTTGTGAAGCGGAATCGTACTCTATAATCGTAAAAGTGGGATTTGATGATCAGTGAAAATGAATGAGGTATCATCGCTCAGTTCGTAGCGAACTTAGCTGCGATTGCATAACTCCTCAGCCCAAATATATTCTGCTTATGTGCTCGATAGAAATTCCGACGGTTTGAACCGATTGTTCGGGTGATTGTCTGAGAGATGTTTGCGTGTAGGCACCGTCCTTGCGGCGCGGTCGTAAGCATGGGGACTAACGGTAAGGATACCTGCTGTGGCAGCGGCGCGGCATGGGCGCGCGCGGGGCGCGGGGCGCGGGCGGCGGGCGGCCGCGGGACTACCGTGCACCGAGTACTCGCGGCGACGACGCTCGCCCGCCTCGCCGTTGCTTTTTATAGGTATGTGCACAGTTTTTATGGAATCCGATAGTTGAAATATAAGAAATATAATATATTAAAGGGACTTAAAATGTAATTGGTTCACTGTTAGGCAATATATTATTGACTTCGTTTCATTAAAGTCAGTCGGCCGGGGGCGGGTTTCGCCGGCGGATGCACCCGAACACGTCGGTTTCAGAAGTGAACGGATGGCACGATGGTTCCGACAAAACAACTGTCAGTGCGAGCCCGTCAAAGCGGCGTCCGCTGACTGGCGCGCGGGGCCGGCACGGCGCGGCGGCGGCGGCGGCGCGAGCAACAGGCGGTCGAGTGGGCGTGGCGCGAGGCGGGCGCGGCTGCGCGCGGAAGCCTCCGTTGCTATGGTTACGCCTCCCGCGGACCGAGTGCCGAATGTTTGTGATTACACTCTGCAATTGTTACGTGCATGCAGACAATATTCAAAAACAAATTCAAATTTTGTCCAAAATGCATAAATATTGCCAGACGTCGCGATTTTTGGGAAATGACCCATTTTTTCAGACGTGACATTTGACTTTATTCATTGTTAGAGACATTAAAAGCGCAACCACTTTTTGTTTAGTATGCATAATTTTTAAAACAACATAAATGAATAATTATGTTAGTGGAATACATGAAAATACTAATAAAGTATGACATATTGGTATGATATGATGAAATATTTTAAATATGATAAAACTTTGTTAGTCAAATAAAACAAGCAATTGAAATGGCTTGGAGTTCAATCGCAGTCAAATTAATATGCACGAAGTCAATTTTAATTAAAATTGTATATTAGGTCTGGGAAAAAGGTTTTTCATATTTTACAAGTAAAAAGTTTCAGTAAAATCGCTTTTATTATGCTGTTTCAAAAAAAAAAAGAAAAATAAAAAGCACAAACGTTTCTCTATTGTTTTTTTGTCCACCAAAATAAGTGAATATAACTTAGAAATTCGATACATATTGAAGTTTAATACAAAAAAGGGGAAAATACGACGCAAGACACGTAAAAAATTTGTGACGTTTATGGATTTAATGCAGTGTCGGTAAGAGGAACACAACACTGGTTCAAGTGTTTTCAGTCCGCTAATTTTGATGCCAAAGGTGAACCTCGCTCTGCTCATCCTGTTACAGCAAGGTCAGCATGTTAATTCTTACGAGATAGTTGAAGAGCTGGAACTTAGTCGTAAAACAGTTTTGACCTATTTGAAAAAAGCTAAAAAAAAGCTCTATACATGGGTCCCATACGAGCTCACTGAAAGAAATCTAATGAATCGTGTACTCATTAGCGATGATCGCGAAGGTCATGTTTAAAGGGTACGCAAGCTTCACAGAGTACATCAAAATCCGGATTTACATGTAATAAGTTGATGCTATGTGTATGGTGGGATTGGAAGTGTATTATAAGCTTTTATCGCCAGGCAAAACCATCAATTGGGATGTCCACTGCCAAGAGCTGATGAAATTCAAGCAAGAAGTAGAAAAAAAGGCCTGAATTTATCAACAGAAAGAGTGTGGTTTTTACCCATGATAATGCTAGACCACAAACATCTTTAGCCATTGAGAAAATGTTGAGAGAGTTTGGTTCGGAAGTCTTAATCCATCCACCACGACCCTCAAATTTTCAGCTATTTCGGTTTCTTCAAAATTCTTTAGATAGTGTCAGGTTAACATCAAGAGAGGACTGTCAAAACTTCTCGTCGTAGTTTCTTGATCAGAAGCTTCAAGCGTCTCAAAATTTCTAGAGCATTCGGATAATGTCACTACTTATAAAATAGCAACAACTTGTTGAACTAAATCCTATATGTCTATTATAATTTAATGTAAATAATGTATGATGAAAAAGTATTTTGAATTTGTGTATAAAAATACCGAAAAAAGTTTTTCCCCTACCTAATAGTTGG